>CAUYQV010061038.1:0-35883 GCA_963574575.1 Galagoides demidoff
TTTTTTTTTGAGACAGAGCCTCAAGCTATCCCCCTGGGTAGAGTGCTGTGGCATCACAGCTCACAGCAACCTCCAACTCCTGGGCTCAAGTGAGTCTTCTGCCTCAGCCTCCCAAGTAGTTGGGACCACAGGTGCCCACCACAACACCCAGCTATTTTTTTTTTGGTTGCAGTCGTCATTGTTGTTTGGCAGGTCCGGGCTGGATTTGAACCCACCATCTTAGGTGTATGTGGCTGGTGCCTTAGCCACTTGAGCCACAGGCGCCGAGCCTGCATATAACTTCTTATGAGAGGCTACAGTTGAAGTAAATCCAGCCTTACAAATATATATAGCTAGAAGAGAAGTATTTTGAAAGATGTTTTTGGATAATTATGGAAATTCCTCTTTACTAAAATTTAACAAGCAGTGTTTCATAAAGGACAGTTGTAACTAAATCACAGAATCTAGTGAGTCACAGAATTCAAAACCATGTCAGTGAATATTCTGGAGCCTGCTACATTAGGAGCCATTTGGTCTGTCTTGTACTTTGAATGAATCTTTAACACATTTGAATGCTTTAAAAAAACTCTCTGTTGGTCATTTGGAAAACGTTGGTCGAGTTATTCAGCTTCTCAACATCGACACATTTCATTATCCATATTGGAAAAAAATCACTACTGTTAACACCACTACCATTCTCATTAGAAGTCTTTAAGAATTAGGAAGCTTGGGCAGCACCTGTGGCTCAAAGAGTGGGGCGCTGGTCCCATGTACCGAAGGTGGCGGGTTCAAACCCAGCCCCCGCCAAATAAATAAAAATAAAAACATCTAAAACAACAGAGTGGGAGTGGAATGGGGAAGGGTTTCTCCCTTTAAAAAAAAAAAAAAAAAAAGAATTAGGAAGCTCTAACGCTCATGACGGGGCCAGGCGTGGTGGCTCACACCTGTAATCCTAGTACTCTGGGAGGCTGAGGCGATGTCCTGCTTGAGCTTAGGAGTTCCAGACCAGCCTGAGCAACAGTGAGACCCTGTTTCTACAAAAAATAGTTAGGCATTGTGGCAGGTCCCCATAGTCCCAACTACTTGGGAGGCTGAGGCAAGAGAATTGCTTGAGACCAAGAGTTTGAGTTGCTGTGAGCTGTGATGTCTGTCACTTTACTTTAGGATAACTGAGATTCTGTCTAAAAAAATAAAAAATAAAGCTCACAAGGGCTTTATTGGGCCCTTGAAGGGCAATAGAAGGCAAATACCAGGTTTCTAAAATTCTGATTTTCTTGAAAGTCTGAATTCTATTTATATATATATTTTTAATTTTAAAAATATTAAAAAAACTCTTAAATGTAGTGTTTCAATAATATATACATGCTGTAGATTTTAAATCCAATTTTGGAAAACTTTTGGAATTTAAAAATACTATGTATATAAACTTATCAAAACAAATACCATACTGAGGAACAGGAAAAAAAAAATCCGTTCTATCTCTTGAAGGCGCTAGAAAGGACCCAGGAGCATCACCTGTTCTCTCAGGAAGCAGGGACACTGGAGTGTCACAGTTAGTTATAGCTAACCTGTCCATGCGGAAAGGCTCATTAAGTTGCAGGGGGGTTTTTGGTTTGTTTTTTTAAAGTCTTTGTAATTTTCAGACCAAATGTGACAGTTTTCACATTTATCTAAACTGAGACACTCCATTTGGTTAATATCAACTAAGGTCCATTTCAGAGATCATGATCTTTTTGTGAAATCAAAGCAGAAAAATTGCCCAGGAAAATCAGACCCTTTGAAGCTGTTGTCTCAGGAAGATTTTTTTGAATCTGCTCTAAGTCTATAACCAATCAAAGACTCTTTCCCCCCACCCACAAGCAGCTCCATTAGCACATGTGACTTATCATATCCAAGAGCTGTGGATGTTTCTGAATGTTGCAGACTCTCTTCCTTCTGTCTTTATTTCAGTTTATTTGGGGGAGGGGAGGGATTTCAAGTCAGATAATAAGCCTTCTGACTCCACATGGCCACTGCTTAAAGGTAAAGAATTCTCTCCCTTTATGGGAGTCAGGAGGCTGCTAGGGGCACGTCAGAAACACTCTTCAGGAGTCACACTGCTCTTTCACTGGGAACTTCTCTCTGCATGGCTTCTGCGTCATCCTCAGGGTGCATGCCTGCCATCGCTGCTGGGGACAATGGCTCTTCACAGATCGTCGCCTTTTCTGGCTGGTACAATGTCATGAGTGATACGATTCACGTTTTGTCTAAGTAGCATTTCTTACTGCAGAAAGCAAGGACTTGGGTCACACTGTACTTTTTTTCTAAACTGATTAATCTTAATATGATAACAGAAAACTACCAGGCTAAGTACTACAAAGAGTAGAAAATCAGCAAAACCTGAAATCTAAAGAGAATCTCTTATGTTGTTACTGAAAATGTTAATAGAAGCTTCTTTTGACCTGTTAGTCTTTAACACCCCACGTGTCTGAGACTCCTTCTGCTGAAACACAGTACTGAGAATTCCCTGAGGATGCTGGAACTTAACTGGCACTGAGTTTCCCTGCAATCATCTCCCGTCTGTGTGAATGTTCTTCTAGTATCTCCCTTGCATCCACTGTCACATACACATTGTACATAAACATGTAACAGGTATTTCCGCCATCACACATGGCTCCCTGTTCTTCTCCATTTACAATAATTAAAGGGTGAAATACATCAACAATGATTTGGTTTTCCGTTTTTCTGATATCCAATTTAGGTGGTCCAATTTTTCCATGTTGGCACAAAATAAATTCTATTGATTCTGCAGAGTCAGATTCTTTTTCTCCAACCCAGAACCCTAGTTTTAACTCTAGACCACAGAAAACTTGATGGATCATCAGGCTAAAAATAATGAGAAAATGATCAACAATCCTGATGCAGCACCAATCCATACTGCATTCCTATGTAGGAAAAACAAGGGTCTGTGGCATGGTCTGATATTTCCAAGAGAGGATAGGGTTCATGTTATAGGATTTAATTATACAATATTGGTTGGCGCAGGCATCGAAGACAAGTCTGGACGCATGGCCTCTGTCTCAGCCCCACTCACAGCTTGCACGAGAAGGGTTAAGGAGAAAGAAGCAAGCCACAGCACCAAAGGCAGACGCCAGCCAGGTCTAGCCCAGAGCGACCGAGGGCTCCGCCCTGTGCCCTACCGCTCTCCTGAATCATAGATTTGTTATAACAATTATCAGTTGTTTTCTTTGAAGTGACAGGCTCACTTCATACATTTTAAAGAAAATGTCTACCAAATAACCAAGTCTGAATAACCATATTTGTCAGTTGTACTTTTAAGATAAAAGCAGTCAGTTCAGCTTGCTTTTCACTCAGACAACCACGTTGCCTCGGGATGCAGCAAAACTGCTTTATGTGCACTTTACATGGTTGTCAGTCATAGAATACTGAAATGACATGTACTCAAAATTTAATAAAATTAATAATTTTACTCCTTCATTAAGGATATTCTTAGGTGAAACTGGATTTTTTTGTCTCTGAGTTCACAGAAGTATAAATTATCACGGCTACTAGTATAATCTCAGGCCAGTGTTGACTCATCAAAAGCTTTTGCACTGTTTATATAAATGTTTTGAGGTGGAGGTATTAGTAATCCCCAGGAGTCCACGAGCCACATTCTTGAACACCAGTGCCCTAGACATCTCTATGTCTCTAACATTTGTCTATGTTTAACTTTAATCTTCTTAGACTAAAAAGTGTATTTTTCAGTACTTTGACTATAATTTCTTTCGTGTCATTCTACCGTTTCTGTGTGGAGATGAGACACAACACCACTACTCTTAAAAAACACTGTGTATAAGGGTGGCCCTTCGCTAGTATTTGGAGTCTTAGGCTTTGGGAGGCTTCCTACTATTCCTTGATAAAAATGGTTCACTGTACCCAAACTATCTGTTCAAACATTAAGGTTTATGCTGAATACTTTCTTTCCTCCTGAAGTGTGAAATTTTTTATGTGTGAGGAAAAGAGGAAATACATGATCAGTCTCCAATAAAAACCACGAGCACTGGGTAGCTAATGAGCTTTTCTGGCAGACAACATTTCACATCTTGTCACAATTTTCTGCTGGAGGAATGAAGCACATCCTGCTTAATTTCAATAGGAAAAGACTCTTGAAAGTTGTGCTTGGTTTCTCCACACTCCACTCCCTGTACCTTTTTCCTGTGCTAACTATGTTTTGTATCCTTTCTCTGCATTAACTCATGGCTGTGAGTACAACTATATGGGACTCCCAACACAACTTCAAACTAAGTAAGTGTAAAACTGACCTCTTCACCTATTCCTGCCCAACCCTAAACCACGATGCTCCTATTTCTTCCTGAATGTATTATCACTTTTTTTTTTTAAATTTCAGATTACTATGAGGGAACAAATGTTTAGGTTACATTGTTTTCATTTCTAAGGTAAAGTTCAAGTTGCAGTTGAGCCCTTGACCCAGGGGGTTGCTGAACATCCACACATTAGGTGAAAACCTGCCAATCACTATCCTCCCTCCTCTGTTTGTTCCTCCTCTCCATCCCCCTTGCACAACTATATTCTGTTTTTCTCTCCTGTAGATGTGAAATTGTTTATATACTGGTTTCAGGTTAGTATTGACTATGTTCGATACTTTTGTTTCCATTCTTATTATACTTTACTTAAGAAGAATGTGTTTCAACTCCATCTAAACACAAAAGATGTAAAGTCTCTACCTTTTCTTATGGCTAGATAGGACTCCATGATATACATGTACCAAAGTTTGTTAATCCATTCATGGGTTGAAGGGCACTTGGGCTATTTCCACATCTTGGCAATTGTGAACTGAGCTACAATAAACATTCTAGTGCAAATGTCCTTGTGGTAAAATGATTTTTTTCTTCTGGGTAGAGGTAGCATCACTCTTCTAAACACAGTATTTATTTCATATCCATTCAGAAATCCCATAGCCAATCAATCTTCAATTCCTTTAAAACCTCACTAATTTCTGGCTAACAATTCTTTGTACCTTTAATCTGCACTATTGCTACTTTCATAAAAAGTCATTTGATCAAATCATACCCACTTAAAAAGTTATGAAGCCTTCATATTCTTCACAGGGTAAAATCCATGCTTTTTTAAATACCAAGATGCTTTGAATTTACTTACTGACTGAACTAACAACCAATTTAGCATATAGTGCTTTGTGTTATTATTTTAGCCTTTGCATATGTCTTACATTCTCAGATAAGTAAAAGTTCTCTGAGTAAAAGGTTTTTCAACCCCCTAAGAAATCCTAGCATAATGTCATCAAGCATTCAGCCCAAAAATTATCATTTACTCAGTCATAAAAGAACAATTAAACTAGGAGAGCCTAATTTCTACTTTCCTTTCTGATCCAAACTGGTTCCTAGCATTCCATAGGTGTTTAATCAATTTCAGATGAGATCCTGCCAATCACCCTCCCCCCTCACCTCGTTGGCTAGATTATACTTGTGTTTTTCTTTCCTGTGCCCTTGAAGTTGTTTCTATACTGGTTTCATAGTAGTATTGACTATAGACTACTGACTATAGTAGTTGTTTCTATACTGGTGTGATAGTAATACTGACTATAGAGTACTGACTATAGTAGTTGTTTCTATACTGGTTTCATTGGTACTGACTATAGTAGTTGTTTCTATACTGGTGTCACAGTAGTATTGACTACATTTGTACTTTTGTTTTCATTTGTGTTTTAGCTCCATCCAGGTAAACACAAAAGATGTAAAATCTCCATCTTTCCAATCACTACAAAATAAAGGGCTCAACAGAAATGTATACTTTTTATCTGCATTTACTATTACTAAATATTTTGGGGAATTATATGACATCTCAAATTTTCATACAATTGTACTTTAACTTAATGGAAATCAAGGAAGAATTAATATTTATAGAAAGGTTGTTTTTGGTTATACTTCCACTGCAGCTGATTCCAACCACTCTATAGAAAACTAAATCAAATTTTACTGTGAATAGCTTACACTAATCCAAACACATGAACAACCTCACTCAAGTCTGTTCATAGATTCCTATGAAATTAATAATTAAAAATGAAATTTTGAATGCGACTATTTATTCTGGAGACAAAACAAAATAAATGGATTGGAGTTTAATGCCCCAACCATACCATTATATAAAGTAGATGGTGCTTGTGCTTACACTATTTGCTACAGAGTGGTAAATGTTAAGCTGGAACCAGGATGGATCCTTTACAAGGAAATTTAGGACTCAAGCATCTGAAGAATGTTGTGTCCAGCAATGTCAGTGATAAGATACACTGTACAATCTAAGTTAGCCTTGGATTAAAGCTTTTACATAGTATTCCTTAGTTTTATTATTCTTATTAAATGTATTTTTTCTGATGTCCTTAATTAAGTATAAAATTTTCTGTTCCTTAAATCATATTTTTCTTCCTCCAGAAGTTGATAATCGCAGGTAACCAATAGTATAATTCAATTAATAAGATTCATTTTATAGAAAAACATTAAGAATACTTCAGATTTTTCTGAAAAATAATAATTGATCTGGACGATTATATTAATAAACAAAAATTACCTCAAGGAAGAGAATAAGTGATTTTTTAGGGTCTTCTGGTATGGGTAAATATTCAGACTGAGCCTTTGAGAAAATACTCTTCACTTCTGGCAGTTTAAATAGTAACCTTGTCAGTTCAGTCAACTGTTCCATGTACTCTTTTTCTGGTAAAATAAAATAATACTGTAGCATTTATATTTGTTACATAAACTCATATAATAAAATATAAAATTATATACAAGAGAAGGGAATGTAGTTCATTTATGACATGCTTTCTTTCAAAATTCAAATTTCTACAAAATTAAAGACTTGAATTAAGTTTCTCTCACTTATGAATATCCTACCCCCAAAAGTTATTCAAGTAAAGCCAAATGAATAAAATATCCGAATAAATTGGGAACATTTTTTCAGACTTGACTTCATGAAATTACCAAGTGGCCATAAACAATAGCTGTAGGAAACTGTATGCCCCACAGACAGCAGAACTTATGGGAGATTAGAAAAAAGCACCTGTGTTACTCAATAATTAACAGTCAAGCAGAAGAAAGGCAAAATATCTAACATAAAATAGAAGGGAATCGTTCATAATTGGATATTTTTCTTTGTAGGGTTTTCACAGTGTGATATCTGGTTATTTTACTTCGGATTTCCATTATTTTTTGTGATCACTTTCTTCATGGTAACAAAAAATAGCCTGTCACCTGAGAAGCAAGTTTTTGTTGTTGGTTTCAAGGAAACAAGTTCTTTTATCTTTATAGCAGAGAAGTATGTCATATACAGTAACAGAAAAATATTTTTAAAAAATAGGCTGCAAGATAAAGTTTCTGCTTATATTCATTCCTAATTATAAATCCATTTTGTATACCTTTTATTAGTTTACATGACAAATTATATAAACATAGGTATCACCATCTCTCCAAGAGCACCCACAACACTTACCAACTACCTGCTCAAGATTCTTTTCAATGAACAAATCATCAGGCCCAGACAGGTTTTTTATGTACATTTGCAAAACACAACGGATCCATGATCTTATGGTTAAGGCTTGAAAAGATACGTAGCCGGAATTCGAAACTGTTTCACATAATGTGCTGAAAAATAGTTGACAGAAATCTTTTAAAAACCCAAACAACAAATGACAATGTTTCTTGAGTGTAAAGATGAAGATATAAAGAAAACCATTCCCCCAACTACTTGGTCTCACTTATTTTTCTGATGACTATACTAATGCAGACATGATTCCTGAAAATGAGACTACAGATACACCCCGGAAGGCACGTTACACACTCTTGTTTTCATTTGTTCTAATTTTCAACTTTTCTTTTTCCTGTCATGGCGTTAAGTGTAGGCTTATCCCAAAGCTTATCCCATTTCTTATCTACATGGACAGAATAAGAAAAAACATGGTTAAAATGAGAAAAGGGGTTTATAACTAGAAAGGTAAGATAATAATGAAGGAAGCAACAAGTAGAATAAAAAACGGTCGTCACTGATAAGTAAACGAGACGAAAGAGAAGCAGGAATTATAGGTAAAGAAAAGCTGAAGACAGAATGTATTCTGTCTGCTGGCATTCCCATTCCTGTTCCCCTTTTCCATAGTCAGTCATTATTAAACATAACCTCACACAAGTTCCAAAACAATGTCTTAAAATTTTATTTATTTAAATTTACAAAAAATTCTTTCTACAGGGGTGGTCTTAACCTAAATATAAAGTGTTAATGAACATCATATATTTTAAAAATGTATATTTAATAAATCATATAAATCACAATTCTAAAAAAGCTATTTTGAAATACTTTAAATATAACTTGTCAAAAAGAGCACACAATATTTAATAACATAGGCTAATTGTTTATTACATATATAATTTTCCCAAAGCTATTAAACACTTTTGTTTTTCAGTTTCTTCAACTATTAATAATACACTAACAACATTATTATTTATTTATTGACACAGAGTTTCACTCTGCTGCCCAGGCTACAGGGCTGTGGTATTAGCCTAGCTCACAGCAACCTCAAACTTCTAGGCTCAAGCAATCCTCCTGCCTCAGCCTCCCGAGTAGCTGGGACTACAGGTACCATAAACAACGCCTGGCTACTTTTTCTCTTTTTAGTAGAGATGAGGGTCTCCCTCTTACTCAGGCTGATCTCAAACTTCTGAGCTCAAGTGATCTTTCCTCCTCAGCCTCCCAGAGTAGTAGGATTCTAGGTGTGAGCCACCATATCCAGTCAATACACTAAGAATATTATTTTTAATAAGAAAATTATTTCAAATATTTTCAGCAAAAATGTTTACTAAATAATATAAATATTCATTATTATTATAGAACTAGTAAGCTAGAAAGGATTCTAGAAATCAGTTCCTTACTTTATAACTAAAAGCCCAATGAGAAAATGTAAGACTAGTGACTGCTTAATCAATCTCCTGAGGAAATAAATTACCCACCAACTACATTTCTCTTCATTTCCACTAACTGATAGCTTGGATAAGAACTGCATGGACCTCTTAGGCTTATATATTTATTTTATTTTCCCTCATTAATCCCTCTACCCTCTTTCTATTGTAACTTTATCTATTGTCTATTCTTTGTATTGAGGTTTCTCAGACCTCTTCTGCAATGTGGCAGGACAAGATACTTACAGGTAAGAAAACCACTGTTGGCTGGGAGTTGTGGCTCTTGTCTGTAATCCTAGCAGTCTGGGTTGCCCTGGAGGGAGAGTCCCTTGAGACCAGCCTGAACAACATAGAGAGATCCTACCTCTAAAAAAAAGTAGGAAAATTACCCAGGTGTGGTGATATACATCTGTAGTCCCAGCCACTCAGGAGGATGAGGCAGAAAGATTGCTTGAGCCTACGAGTTTGAGGTTGTAGTGAGCTATAATGACACCACTGCATTCCAGCCTGGGTGACAGAGACTCTGCTTCAAAAAAAAGGAAAACAAAAAAAGACAAAGCCATTCTTCAGATGAAGCACCTTGTTCATGACCTTACAAGAGTCAAATCTTTAAAAATCTAGTTATAAAAGGAAAGATATTAAGTCTAAAATGGCAAAACGGCAATAATATACCAGTGTTTTACAAATTCAGTAATAATGTCTGCATAATTTCTTTTGCAATGGGTATCGTAGGAAGGTAATTTCAGGATACTAATAAGGCAGTCCTATAGAAACAATTTTGAAAGGGATAACCAATAAAACTTTATTTTTAAAGCAGTCCACGAAACATAAGTTAGCTCTCCTACTGTGACTCATGTCAAATACTGACACATCTGCAAAACCCTGCCAACATGAAAATATAAGGAGTAAAGATCAATTTTCATCTGTGAAAATCTTACCTTCCTAGGGTACTGATCTATAAGGGACTTGCGTTGATGTATATGCTTGAAATAAAAACACATACCTATTTTGCAGGAAATGACTTAAATATCTTGCTACAACTTGGGGCCAGATGATATCATCCCAACCAAAAAGTTGGATTATTGATATAACTGGCTGAGGTTGAAGATCTGATGGAGCTGTGCCTGGCATGTCCATTGCCAGTAAAGTAAAATCTAGATTTAAAAATGAGAGAAACTTACCGTGAGAAATTTGTTAAAATCTCTCTCCTCTTAAAATTATATAGTGATTTTTAAAAATACCAAAATAATAAAATGTCCTATTTTCAAAAGGAGAACAAAAAGGTAAAACTGAACTAAATACATATTGTCAAACAAATTTCCATAGCATCATCTAGATCTCCAAGAAAGGGTCTAGAGCAGTGACTTTCAACTGGTGTGCCACAAGAGGATCTTAGGTATGCCATGAAAATTTTAAAGACCATTAATTAAATTATTTTTAAAAGACATTCAAAGCACACTAAGTATTTCTTACTATTTTTTTTTTGATTAACATAATTTAAGTGGGCTGCGGAAGTTTAACCCAGGTTCCAGTGAGATAAAGAAGGTTGAAGAATGATTGTCTAGAAGCACTGGTCTTGGTATTATCATCATGGGTCTTTAATAGGTTCCTCATGTCCCAATTTCTAAGCCCGAGGTTTCTGCAAATGTGCCTCTATCATTCAAAAGACCCATTAAAAAGATATTTGTAGCATCTAACTCTTTTCCAGTTACACTAATGTACTTGCCACCTGCCACAGGTGAATAGTTCACTCTCACCTCAACACTGGACATATTAAACAGTCATCTCCTACAATCCTTGACACCCCACTTCCTTCAGAACCCACAAAGTATAGGAAATAGAGTTATTTAGTTAATCAAGTTAAATAAATCTACTTTATTTTGTGATTTCCTGGGGCTCCATCAACTCAATTCATACTATATTAAGCTACCAGTAAGCTCTAAACACTGTCTCTTGCACACCTCTCTCAAAAGTGGCTATTTATTCTCCCATTCCTGTCATACCTTTGACCTGCAAATAGGGAGTTTACTTGGTTCACATTGCTGCCCCTAGACGATTCTCCCTCCTTCTTCCCTGAAAATCCTAGCTTGGAATCTCATACCAGATGGTAACACCTCCTTGTTGCATTCATGTACTATGTCCTAATTCACTTCCCCTCATTCCTTGTAGACTGTAGCTCACTATCATTTTCTCTCATAGCGTTCTTGTCATAATCATTTATTATTTTTCTTCTAGTATCATGAGTCTTTCAATTTCTTGCAGCCCTTCTCCTCCAGTGAACCTGTACTTCATTCTACTTCAGCCACTCACTGCTGTGGTCATACTCAGAGACCTGGGCACTACCAGTAACCACAATCTTTGTCATTTCACTTTTTGATACCAAACTGGCTTTCTCATTCTCTTCTCCTAGGGCCCAACTCCAACCATTCTTTGATGCCATCAGGCCCTGCAATCCACTGATCCTATAACTTTTCCCCTATCCCTCCCAGCCTCTGTGCCTTCCCCTCCCTCTTCAAACAGTTTGATGGCATTGTCCATTATTATCCTAATTTGTTCACACCACAAATTCCCTTGCTCCTTTCTTGATTTGTGTAACCCTCCACCCCAAATTCTGCACTTTAATTCCAACTTTTGGCTTTTTTTCCACATGCGCCTCCCCCTGCACCAGTGTAAGTGACTGAAGAACGGCCATGTCACTTTAGATTTGTAACAGGACAGCATTCCTGCCAATTTCCCTAGTCCACCGGAGGACTCTTGCATACCTTCTCTTCACTCTTTGCCAACAACCAGTGCCTTTTCCCCCTTCTTCACTTTCAACTAATGCCTTAGTTACTACTTTGCAGGGAAACAAGAAACGTCCAAAGAGACCTGCCCCAAGCTCCTGCCCCATCTCCTCAGCTGCCTTCATCTAGGCCCACTTTCCTTCTCTTCCTCTACACTACAGGATCCCTTTTTTTCTTGGCACTAAAATAAAAGTGACTTTCTTGCACCATCAAATTTTCCTTTACTCTGAAACATTCCTGTCACATTATAAATATACTGAAATTTCTCACATGTTGTTTAAAAGCAAAAACTCCTCTTTGACCCCTGAAGTTAATACCCCCATTCTTGACTCACCAGCAGCACTTCCTTGGGTTCCAGAGCACCACACTTTCTTGGCTTTCCTCTTACCTCACCCGGACTCCCTTTCATCTCCTTTCTTATTTCTCCTTACTTTGAACATAGGAATACACTAGGGCCCAGTCCTCAAAGTTCTCTTACCACCTGCACTTACTCAGACTCAGTTGGTGATCTCATCCAGTTTCATGGCTTCAAAGACACAGGCAGTTACCAAATTTATATCTCCAGCTAGGACCTCTTCCCTGAACCCTAGGCTCATTCTCCAAGTGCCTACTTAACATAGTCGCTCAGATTCTAATGGACATCTAAAATAGTATGTCCAAAGACTCCTTCATCACATCTGCTCTTGCCATAATGTTCCTGATTTTAGCAAGTGGCTATAGTTTTCCTCTTCATCAATTTTGGTACCATATCTTATCCACTTAGCAATTTCCGTCAGCTCTACCTTCAAAATACTTTCTTTACCTTCAGATGGGAAATCTCACCACTTCCTATCCCCTCCACTGCTAGCACTCTAGCCGAAGCTGCTCATTTCTGGGTGGTTCTAATAGTTTACTAATCAGCCACCCTGCTTCTCCTTCTGCCTCACCCAACTCCAGTCTCGGCCTAGCAACCAGAGGGATATTACTCCTCTGCTGAACACTTTCCAACTTTTACTCCAATCTCAGAGTAAAAGCAAAAGTCTTTACGACAAGGCAGAACCCAGACCACCTCTCCACTGACTTGTGACTGCACCTCTGACTTCTCTTTCTTACTCCACGTGGGACTTCACTACTTCCCTACAGTTCCTCAAACACACCAGGCACGCTCTTGCCACTGGACTTCACCATGGTGTGGTCTCTCACCTCCTCTGCTCAACTCCAGTGTTACTCAGACCTTCCCAGCCACTTCATTTAAAACCACAACCTGCCTCTGGTCTTCACTATCCCTATCCTCTTCTATGTTTTCATCTTTTCCCCACAGCATTTATCACCATCTAACACATTACACATTTTGTTTATTTTATTTTTTGGCTTCCCTACACATATGTGCCATGAAACAGATGTTATTGTCCTCTTTTTTGCTGGTATGTCCCCAATGCCTATAAACTGGGTATTTGATAACTTTTTTAAAATGAAGAAAATCATTTTCTCCTGAACTATCAAGTCTATATTTCAAATCAAGCCCACACACAGTTTCCTTTCTATTCATAGACATTTACTTTCAACACAGACTAAACTGATGGGATTTTATTTTTGTTAACTGACCAACAGTTGGGATGATGGATGTTAGAAAGGTAAGTTTAATGACTGCTTTGGTTAAACTGATCAAACATCAGCATTTGTTTTCAAAGACATAAAGTAGTTAGAAAACTGTTGTCCTATCATAATTCTTTAATTTTTCATTGTAAAATCTTAATTATGAAAGTGCTATCAGAATTTAACGTTTTTTCAAATTAGTATCATTCAGATTGTGATACTATTACTTTTAACTTTTACTCAGACTGTGTTCTCAGTTCAGCTTCCTTCATCTATATTAGGGTAAAATAAATGTTGGTTTAGATTTTAGGTTTTCAAAATCATTTTTCCTTTTTTTTTTTTTGGAGACAGAGTCTCACACCCTGTCACCCCAGGGTACAGTATCCTGGCATCACAGCTCACAGCAACTTCATGCTCTTGGGCTCAAGATATTCTTTTGCCTCAGTCTCTCAAGTAGCTAGGACTATAGGTGCCTGCCACACTGCTAGGCTAATTTTTCTGTTTTTAGTAGAGATGAGGTCTCCATGTTGCTCAGGCTAATCTTATAAACTCTTGAACTCAAAGCAATCCACCCACCTTGATCTCCCAGAGTGCTAGGATTATAGGCGTGAGCTACTACACCCAGCCTTACCATCATTATTTTCAAATACTTTAAGTAAACTTCATTTAAATACATGTAGTGATCATACTAATCTCTACCTAATCTAGTACTTCTGAACATATACTGGGAAAACGTTCCTTTGAGAAAGAATGATCTCTCCTTAGAGAACTGCATACATGTACATATAATATTCAAATTCCTGCCTATAATTTCACGTCTTCCAGAGTCTCCTAGTCCTTAGGCTAATCATAAAATTAAGCAAAAATTACAATCTAAAATAGAATCTAGTAAAAGTAAGAACAGTAACATTCTACATATTCAATATCATTGTGATCTCATCTTCTTGGTGTTGAAGTGGTATTCATTTTATATTCTTTTGCTCTTTATAATTTAACTTCATCCTAAACTTACAAATCTCCCATACAATTTGAAAATAAACTACTTGAACTAGATGTGATCAAGTACTTGTTTACTTTTCAAATATTACATGCATGAGAAAAACTTAAGTACATTTAAAATTTTTAATATTAAAAACTATCTTTTGGGCTGGGAGCAGTGGCTCATGTCTATGATCCAGCACTCTGGGAGGCAGAGGCAGGTGGATTGCTTGAGCCCACAAGTTAAACACCAGCTTGAGCAAGAGGAAGACCCCATCTCTACTAAAAACAGAAAAACTGAGGCAAGAGGATTGCTTGAGTCCATGAGTTCAAGACCAGCCTGAGCAAGAGTAAGATCCTATCTCTACTAAAAATAGAAAAACTGAGGCAAGAGGATTGTTTGAACCCAAGAGTTGGAGGTTGGTGTGAACCAGGGCAACAGCTTGAGATGCTGTTTTAAAAAAAAAAAACTTTTTATTTTTAAATACTAAATAAACCAAAAGATTCCAATTTTAAAGTAAGTAATTTGTTTCATCTTTCTGATTGTGAAAATTCTTGTTACACTATAAGAAAAGAGGAGTTTACAGAAGAAACACTGACAAACTGCCTGCAAAAAGAGAAAGTAATTAGCAAATTAACAATTAGCGCTGAGCTGACCTGCAGCTGCATCTGCAAGTTGTGAGGGAGGCACTGCCTGTGACATTCTCTGACTCTTCAAAAACGTAAAGAAATGTCTCCATAAGGCACTGGCAATCGCAGCAAGGTGGCGCTCTTTAGCTGACAATGAAGACTGCACAGTTAGGTCGACATTGTCCCTTTGAAGTTCCTGACACAGATGTTGATGCATACTCCTAAAAAGAAATAAAAATACAGCTAACATTCAACAAATGCTCACAAAATTCTTCTTAAAATACATTTGGGTTTTTTCATTTACACCATATGAAAACTGAAAGACCATTTTATATAATTAAAACCTTTATGCCAAGACATTATGCATTTCTGGTTATTTGATGGATGAATGATGGCATATTAAGCACCATAAAGTTAATGTTAATTACTAATGTCAACCATTAATTATATGCTTTTTAATATGTCAGATCCAAATGAGAAACAGGCAGCTTCAGAATGAAGGTCTGCATTTTGCAGCTCACATATGACAGTGATTTTACTTACAATCAAGACATAAAAACAATTTTATAAAACCATTTTCTTCTGAGAGCTTTAGGACATGGATGTACCAAGAGGAAGGTGAGTATATGTGAGTTATTTATGGTGTTTTAAAATTTAAATCCTTTCCTTTTTAGAAAGACAGAGACCTTGTGCTAGTATACAAAAAGTGCCAGATACAATCTTAGAACCTTGATCCAAAAAGATTCATAATCATTTTCACACAGTAGGCAAAAAATAAATAATAAAGTTACTCTTCATAAAGTAATAAAACATAATTCTGTCTCAAATGTAGATTTATCATTTATTGGCATTTGCAGCTTAATTCAATTGAAAATTTTGTTATCTCCAGACACAACAGATACACATCTGAAAGAAATTGTGGTTACCAAAGTAAGACAGGGAAATATTAGGTCATTAAATGTGAAACGTCAGATTTCAAATCAAAAGTGTAATTATATCTCAAAGAAGCAGCAGTGCAATTATTCAAAGTACATGCTTAAACTATCAACAGAGTTTTGCCATTTGAACAGTGGCTAGTTTATATCAGCAGCAAAGAAACCTGGAGAGACAGTGGTGATAAAATCATGGAAGGTGTTTGAATACGTTTCATTGCAAGAAGTGGCCCAAGGCCTGCAATAGGTGGCAGTCAGTGCAAGGTCTGGTAAATAGGGAAGATGAGTAGCATCGTTTGTGCAACACGTGGTTGAGCATTGTCTTGCAAGAGGACTGGCCTGTCTCCACTGACCAATCTCAGCTGCATGATCACAAGCATCTTCACCATGTTGTCCAGCTGGTTATAGCAGACATTGCTGTAATCAACTGACCAGGTTTCATGAAGCTGCAATCAGCCCTGAACCACCAACAGACATCATTGGCTTTTTTGATGAATATTTGGTTTTGGAATTAGTTTTAACACTTCATCTTTATTCAACCATTGTGCCTAGGGCTTCTGATTACTGAGAAGAATCCATTTTTCATTGCACACAGATGAAATGGTCTGCCTTTATGTTGTGAGAGCAAGGAAAGGCAAGTTTTGAGATTTCTCTTCTGTCACTTGTTTAATTCATGCAGAACCCATCTATCTAGCTTTTATACCTTGCTGATTTGTTTCAAACAATCCAATATTGTTGGAATAGTAATGTCAAGCTGCACTAATTCACGTGTAGGTTGAGATGGATTTGCTTCCACTACAGATAGCTGATTTTTTAAGATTAAAATCACTAGAAGGGAATCTTTTAAACCACTGGAATACTGTGCGTTCATTAGCCACATCCTCCCCAAACACTTCTTCGGTATTTCTGAGCTGTCTGCACTGCAATGGTTCCACGTCAGAACTCATATTTGAAAATAACATGAATTTTTGACTTATCCATGGTTTCCCAAAAAAATTGCTCTAAAAATAAATTCAAAAGAGAATCATGAGCTAAAATGTGTGTTTCAAAAAATGAGGATGTATCTTCACAATAAAAATAAAACAAGAAGTGTCAAAGTGAAATGTTAGAGACATCAACTGTCAAACTTAGTACTTCAGGAAAATGGACATTTCATACTTAATAAATAATAAGTAACTTCTTAACAAGCTGGAATGAAAGGCATTTAATGCAATGTACCTAGCAATTAATAATACACTTAAGCAAAACTAAATACACAACCAGGCTGTTATCTTGGTTCTGTTTATATTACTGCCAGATCACTGGGAGCAGAAGGAAATGCACAGATACCATATTTACATTTGCCTTTTTCAATTATGCAGAAAGCAGTAAATAGTAACCAATAGAAACAAGGCAGAGATTTTCCTTCAATGGTATTCCACTAAGAAAAATAATTAGTACTTAAAAAAAATAAAGAACCATTAATTTCAATATTTTGATGGTTTTGAAAATCAGTTTATCTAGGGAATGTGGATACCTGAAAGAACTATACAAAACATAAAACTGGTATATGCACCTAAGGAAATTCCACAAAAATATCAAACTATTTGCATGACCACATCTTAGAACATTTCACTTAAATATACACAGTGAGTAAAAATTCTAAGTATAAATTACACAACATTAGCACCTTGTACCCCTTTCTGTTGGAATTCCTAGATAACTTCTGGAGCACTACTTAAAATTACTTGAAGTATGAAAAAAAAAAAGTACACAAATGGCTAGGGAATATATCAAGCAATTCTCATAAAAACTAACCACATACCTGCTATGTCCTCTTGATGTAAAAACCTGCCCGAGATGCTTTCAACTTGAACTCGTGGCTAGAGAACCATTTCAAATCCTTTAGCTTGGATTGAGATAAATAACAAACCACTGAAATCTACTTGGTGACTAACTCAACTGCTGTATCAACATAGCAAAGTTCATGAGGACATTTCTACATACTGGAGTTCAAATAAAATAATACCTACCATTCTCACTACCTTTTATAGCTTTTTCAAAATATATTCGTTTTGAGGGATAATAAATTTAACTTGTTGTACTTGGGTAGAATGGATTTTGCTCACTATTTCTAAATAAGCCATTTTATTCACTAAAACCTACTGCCTAGGAAAGTAACAATTCTGATCATCCTGGATGTGCTAGAAATTCTGTAATTAAAAAGCTGACCACCTTTGTTAGACAGGTTAATCCTCTTTATAGATGAGAGCATGAAAACTTAAACAATATGCCTAGAAGTCACATGAGTAGAACAGACTGGCCCCACAATCTGAACTTGTATCTGACTCTGAAACCCAAACTCTTTCCTCACCCTCTAACACACACACAAGTTCTACAGGATTAAACACTGAGAAGTTCTCTTCTCTTTCTACTTGGGTTAAAAAAATTTCAGCAAGCCTAAAAAAAGGAGTCAGGAAAGGCACATCTTTGTCTGTAAAAAGCCCCAGGCAACATTAGAATTTTATATTAGGAGACACTTTAAGACATCCCAGAAAACAATGTATTCATGGCAATCTGTGGTAATGAAAAAGGTCAACAAATATGAACCACCTTTAGCCTTGCCAAAATAAAATGTTGTGGTAGCAGGAAGTACAAGTAGGAGTTGAGTTACTATAGGGATCTGAATCAGAGCTCTGAATCCATTAGGAAAAAATAAACACAAAAGAACACAAAAAACTATTAGGCAAAAAAAAAAAAAAATTTTTTTTTTAAAATTTAGACAAAGTTTTATTTGTTGCCCTTGGTAGAGTGCCATGGCGTCATAGCTCACAGCAACATTAAACCCTTGGGTTCAAGGGATTCTCTTACCTCAGCCTCCTGTGTAGTTGGGAATACAAGCACCTGCCACAATGCCCAGCTATGTTTTTTGTTTAAGCAGGCCCGGGTTAGGTTTGAACCCACAAGCCCCGGTACATGTGGCCAGCACCCTACCCACTGAGCTACAGGCACCACCAATTGGGCAAAAATTTAAGTTAGTCCAGGCATACTGTGTAGTGCCTCCCCTAAAAGATGCCTCAATGTACCTGTGTGTCCAGAGGAGGAGATGAGCAGGGGTGGACTCATGAATGAATGTTGGCGATCGAGGCAAAGAGTTTGTTTACTATTTTAGTGCTCAAGGGTCTGTAACATAAAAAGCACAGCACCAACAATGATGCTTATAACATAATGCATTATTAAGGAATAAAAGGTCTTATAAGATGTAAGGAGAATTATTCAAATGAACTCTGGTCTTATAGAAAGAAGCTGTGACTCTGGAAAACCCCTGAGACTCAGTTTTTCATCTGCTAAATGGGAATAATGCTCTAGTATCTTTCATGGAGCTGCTAAAGTATCAGCTAACAACCTTAGGTGAAAACACTTTGTAGTCTACAGGCAAGAAAATAATGCAATACTGCTTCTAAATCATTTCTAGTGATGTTTTACATCACTAGAAAGACATAGGCTTTGCAGACAGACATGTCAGAGTAAAAATCCTGTTCTGCCAATTACTAGTTACTACTGTCCTCATCTGTTGCAAGAATTAAATAAAACATATCCAATATATGAAGCAAATATTATTGTTAACCAGAGAATTAAAGATTGCTCATTGAGAATACATGTGTCAGCCCTAGTAAATGTTTGACCTCTGTTAATTTAATCTATTAGTGTCCTCATTCTATAGACCAGGGGTCCTCAAACTTTTTAAACAGGGGGGCCAGTTCACTGTCCCTCAGACTGTTGGAGGGATGAACTGCAGGCCCCAGGACGAGTCGGCTGCTAAGCAGGACAGGCAGCGGCAGCAAAAACACCCGGCAGGCTGGATAAATGTCCTCAGCGGGCTGCATGTGGCCCGTGGGCCATAGTTTGAAGACGCCTGCTATAGACAATCTAAGTACAGAGGGGATGAGTAATTTGCCTAGCTCATGCTGTTCTGAGCAGCAGAGCCAAGATTTGAACCCAGTCAGTCTAGTGTCAGTGCTCCAACTCAGAATCACTATGCTACAGCTGCCTCAAAACCATTTTACCACCCAAATAAATAATATATGTTTCAAATGTCACATTGCTGTATTCATTCATTCACATGCTAAGTTCTTAATAAAGATAGTTACACAGTAGTATAAGAGCCAATCCCAGGTGGTACACCAGATGCATACACATTAAAAGTTTAATACTTCAGGGGTGGGTGGGTGGGTAGAGTATTCGATAGGGATTCCAAAGGTCAATGATGTGTGATTAATTTTAAATTTTCCTATGGTCCACAACTGAGTTAATTTGCAAGACTGGGAAAAAAGAACAAATCAGAAGATCAGGAATCCCAGTGATAAACCTGGCAAACCAATTCTGCCTATAATGATGTCATCTTATGGTTTTATACAATACTGGTGAAGTGCTTAAAATGAGGTTGCCTGCTCTCGTCCCAAAAGCAATGGCTATCACTGGTAGGAAAACATGACAATGAAGAGTGACCATCCTCAGAAATCCCCCTTATACTTTCACTGCCTTGTGTGTGTGTGTATGTATATATACACATTTTGATTTTAATTATTATTATTATTTTTTGGAGATAGGGTATAGTATTGCTCTGTTTCCTGGGCTAGAAGGCAAGGCAATGTATCATCACAGCTCACTGCAATCTCAAGCCCCTGGGTTCAAGCAATTCTCCTGCCTCAGCCTCCTGAGTAGCTGGGACTATAGGCACATGTCATGATGCCTGGCTAATTTTTATGTTTTTTTTGTTGAGATAGTGTCTGACTTTTGCTTAGGTTATTCTTAAACTCCTGACTTTAAGCAATCCTCCTGCCTGAGCCTCCCAAAGTGCTAAGACGATAAGAATGAGTCTCCACACCTGCTTTACACATACACACACAGACACACACACGGTTAAACCTCCATAGCTGACCACCTCAAGTTGACCTAATTTTCATAGACCAGACATGTACCACACATACACATCAATATATCAGGCCTAGTTCTATATGTTGACCACCTCTATATGCTGACCAGTTTGTTACAGTCCCTTGGTCGGTAGATTTACAGAGAGGTTCTACTGCATTATTTTTCCAGAGAACAGAGCCTTTGCTCTGCTGTTCAGGCTGGAGTACAATGACATGATCATAGCTCACTACAGCCTCCAACTCTTGGGCTCAGGCAATTCTCCTGCCTCAGCCTCCTGTGTAGCTGGGACTGTAAGTACATACCATCATGCCTGACTAATTTTTCTTATTTTTTTGTAGAGCCAGGGTTTCACTATATTGCCCAAGCTGGTCTTGATCTCCCAGGCTCAAAGTAATCCTCTCCTCTCACCTTCCCAAAGTGCTATGTACTATCTCAAGCTGTAACAAGCTTTATGGATAAAAATAAATCTTTGTATAGGGATAGTAAGTGATGGGGTAAGAAATTCAATAAAGTAAGAGTGAGTGGATAATAAGCGACAAAACCAGAAGTACAAGATGATATAAAGTTCATGTGTGATTTAAATAGTTAGCTAATTTAAATTGCACGTGAACTTTATGTCTGTCCTATACAATATAATGTACAACTTAAAAGGAATATATAAAATAGCAAGGTGTTGGAAAATGAAGAGAAAGTAACCCTTTGGCAATGAACAATTTTTAAAATAGCATTGGAAAGCAAAGTTACTCAGTGCCAGCCAGTGTGTCTGATTTTAAGAGTACAAAAAATAGTTAAGGAAGATCCTGGTGTTTTAAAATAATAATCAACATTTCATTCTAAAGGTAGTAAGGCCCACTGAAAGATTTTCAACTGAGGAATGGTAAAATGAAAGTGGTGCTTTGGGAAGATTAATCTGGAAATGGCAAACAGAATGAGTTAAAGTAAGAACTGACTAGAGACAAAAGAGACCAATTAGGAAGCTTCTGTGAACATCTAGGTAAGAGCCACGAAGAAAAAGAACCAAGGGTAATTATTTGGCATTTTGTGACGGACAGGCAGGAGCAGCCTGTGTTATTGCCAAATTTGGAGGGAAGGAAACTGAAAGTTAGGAAAAACAGCTAATTACTACAAAAAGAGAATATAATTTGATTTGCAAAAATAAATACATAAAATAGAATATATAGTTAAGTGCTTAGAGGTATACAAAGAGTTATTATATATCTTACATAAAAAAGGAACTATGGGTCCGATGAAGGCTTCTTGGAAGACATACACCATTGCCAATTACAGAATTTGTATTAGTGAATTGAAAAATAATATAAAAAATTTCAGGATAATGATATTATAAAAGTAAAGTGTAGTGACATGAAATGTCATGTTATATAAAGGGAATTATCAGAGGTTGAAAGATCAAGGAGAATGGTTAAAAATATAACTGGAGTATTGGGGGTGGCACCTGTGGCTCAAAAGGATAGTGCGCCGGCTCCATATGCTGGAGGTAGTGGGTTCAAACCCAGCCCCGCCCCCCCCAGATATATATATACATATAAAAGTATTAATGAGGAATAAGTTGTAGGTCACATCAACTTAAAAGTTAGACCACTAGTAAACAGTTTTTGAAGCAGAGAAAAGTGGGAAAAAACCAACTTATATACTCAACATATATCTTACTAATAGCTTGTTCCCAAATACCTTAAATCTTATAAGGCAGGGGTCTTCAAACTTCTTAAACAGGGGACCAGTTCACTGTCCCTCAGATTGTTGAAGGCTGGACTGTGGGCCCCAGGATGAGTTGGCTGCTAAGCAGGACAGGCAGCAACAGCAAAAACACCTGGCGGGCTGGGTAAATGTCCTAGGCAGGGTAGGCTGCGTGTGGCCCATGGGCTGTAGTTTGAGGACGCCTGTTATAAGGACTGCCTAATACATTTATACATATAAGCATCATGTATAACCCTGTGGGGCTAATGTTACAATGCTAGTAGAGTTTGAAGCATTGTTAAAAAAATCTATCCTAGTGATTATCTATACAAGAGACTTTGTACATATACAAATACAGTAACTACTCATGAAGAAACACTACATATATACAGATATACTTATACATACATGTTGCCAATGCTTGAGTGCTATCTTATACTCCCTCTCATTTAATAAAAGTGGTTATGGAAGACATACACCATTGCCAATTGCAGAATTTGCATTAGTTAATTGAAAAATAATATAAAAAATTTCAGGATAATGACATAATAAAAGTAAATGTTATATAAACAGAATTACCAGAAGATGATAGATCAAGGAGAATGGTTAAAAATATAACTGGAGTATTGGGGCGGCACCTGTGGCTCAAAAGGGCTTGAACATGCTTAGCCCTTATTAGCAAAACATATGCAGCAAACATCTCAGCAATCCCATATTATGTTGACTATTTATTTTGTTGCGGTCTCTGTTCTGGCCATTTATTCTGTGTTTAGGGGGATAGTTGACCCTATGCCCAATAAGCTATAGTCCTGAACTTAACACAAGAATAGCTGAGGGACTGCAGAGTAAGGCTTGGTTGTGTCCTTGGTATCATACCTATAAGAAACTACAGGGAGACAGATGCCATAATTCATAATTTCTAAAAGAACAGAGGACAATCATCACTGGATTGTGCAACTCAATTACAAAGAGGTAATCTACAATCTTGTACTGCTTGTATTCAGTTAGGACTCCCATTTCCAGGAACTCATCATTCAAATTTAATAGTGATTATGTGGGTACAAGAAATGAAAGAAAGAGAGGCAGGGATTATGGGCTGAATATGAAACTGGTCAGTCTCCAGGTTTATGCACTGCCAGAATTTCATGTGGGTATGATCATAAGTTAAGACGCAGGATCTTTGTCCTCGAAGGTCACCTCAGAGGTGAGATATTCTCTGTACATTTTCACAAAGATACGTACACATTTCTGATAAAATATCTAAAGTTATCATACTGGTCATTTGGGATGTCGAATATAATCCTCTTCCTCTTCAGTGGTAAAAGAAAAGCCCTATCATTGCTAAGTGAGCTAGCACTCATGGACTTACCTGCTGTGTGCAGAATTCTCATGTAAGAAAAAGGAGGCAGGGGAAACCTTAAGACAAAATTTTTAAAAAGAGGAATATATGTGTACTTATTTTCAATATAGACAACAATGTGAATAGAATATTGATGGAACATGCTTCAATTTTGGAACAGACCTGGAGCCAGTCAGTAATGGCAACATTAAACAGACCTGACAGTCTTTAATTTTCTTCCTCCTTTTGCTCCTTTCTCAGTCTTGCTTTGGCTTTCCACCATTTACTGAATACTGTATAGTTTTTACAACATGGCCATTCTTTGACATTCTTGAATCTGGGGAATCTTGTGACTGCTTTGACCAATTGAGTACAGCAACTTACTGCTATGTTTTGGCAATAAACGACCATGAAGCTTCTGCCTTGTTGCTAGGAAAACTTAATTTTAGAGTCCAAGATGCCAGCTAACCCTGTGCTCCATATTCAAGCTCAGATACTACATGTTGTTAGTTAAGAAGTCATCTAGGACCTGGATCCTGTAGCTTCAACTGCCTGTCACCCCAACATTGAATCACCCTACCTGAGGCCTCATAAACATGGTGGAACACAGAAGAGGTGTCCTTGGCTTTCTAAATCCCTGACCTACAGAATCTGTGAGCATTTAGGGGTTAGTCTGGTGAGGTTTCATGCCACTATGTTTTCACATGGTTTATTATGTTCTAAAGAGCTTATACCAAGCACTATAGAGAAATCAGAGAACTAACGATAAAAAAGACGCAGACCTGACCTCAAGGAATTTAGGGGTTGGGGGTGAGAGGGCTACAAAGTCCTTATCAGAAATATAACCAAGGGGTAGCACTACTATATGCAAAGCCAGACTTAAATAACACAGCTATGTTTCAAGCCTCCTAAGAGTCATTCACTAAGAGTCATTTCCCTGAGAAATTCTGGACTAGTTTTAAGACAAATGAATGACAAAGATAAGGGTCATTTGAAGGAAAACTATTTTTCTACCTATCTAGCACAAAACATCTATATCAAGCATATGCTAAGCCACTTTATGTATACTATCATATTTACTCTCAATAAATTACACTTTCTTGCTGCTTTCACATTTCATTAATAATTGAAAGCTTGCTTTTTAACCAAGTTACATTTTAGTTTTCCCTAGATGTAAGGTATTATATTTATAAACCTCTGGAGACCATCTTTTAAAACTAATTAGTAACTATTCTCCAAACACTAGCTTAGCTCTCAGCATCCAGCATTCTGCAGTCTTTTCTTAAAAAAAGCAGCACACAAGTAAGTATAATTCTTTCGTGACAGTTGCATTCATTCTACCACAAGGTACTATATGTGTCTAGTTGCTATATGTGGGGGATGTGCTTTGTTTCAAAAGAATTCAAGAGTCATTTTATTAAAGGTAAACACCCAAACATTTCTAAGTCGAATATTTCACAACAAGTAAGCTCGGTCTAAAGTCCATTTTTGTGCATTTTTCCTAATTGATGATAATAAATTTCACAGAAGGCAGGGTCTAATGGTAATGCTGAATGATTATTAACTACATCAACCCAAATGTTCCTGTCACAGTGAAATCTGCTCTATAATTTACCTTAATGGATTAGGTGTATCAATAAATATTGAAAATGTCTAGTCTTTTACCCCCTTCATTTAAATCAAATCCAATTTTATGTCAACAGATTCTACCAATGTATAATATAATTACAATAGCTAATGCATTGAGAAAAGTAGTGTTCTTTGATAAATAATTTCTCTAAAACCTCTTAAGTATCCTGCATCCTCAATATTTTTCTCACACTCAAGAAATGTAGTAAATTACACAACCAGAATCTAGTGACCATTGCTAATTGTGTTAATGGATGCAAAAACCTCATCATCAATCCCAGTAGTGATAATCTGTTTGGATCTCAAAATTTAGTCAAGCAAAAGAGCCAAAAATTACCTAACAACACTTTAAAAAGAATTATCTTTGTCAAAAGTACAGCCAAACTCTAACAGAAATATTAGCTCAGTCGCTGTTAGGGTGTTGAACTGGGGTACATGAATAACCTTTAGAAGTCTGTAAACGCCTTTAAATGATGTATAAAGCTTTGTGTATAAACGTATATAGATGCCATCCCTTTTCTTTTACCTTCTACTCCTTTATAAACACATTCTTCTTCTTCTACACATAAGCTAAATACAAATGCTTTTTCTCAATTTCTCTCTTTGACGTCTCTTCATTTTTATCTTTCCACCTGGTGCCACCACTGTCCTGAACAACCCACCTGGTAATTCTGTGTACCAAATACACTAATTTAGAAGGAATGCTTAATCTAAAATTCTATATAGAAAAAGCAGTGACTATTCAATGTTCAAATCAAACATTAAAATCATCAAAAATAAAACTTTTTTGAACAAACCTACATTTAACAGTAAATAAATTTCTTAATTTTAAAAAGTACAGCCTTCCAGATATTTAGTTACACATATCATAAACACATCTCACTAGAGATGATACTTACATTTACCATAGTTCTTTGAAAGGGAGGAAAAGATAGAGGGAGAAAAGTTTTCCTAAAAGATTATCCATTGAGTCAATGATCTGTGGGGTTTACTATAAAGCTCTATTATTAGGGCTGAGAGCCTCAAAGGCTTTTATTATATTGCTAATTTCTTTTTGCAAGGCTTCAGCAAATGAACCGATTTATCTGGTTCTGCATGCTTAGGGCTTGATGCATGTTATTTGTACATGACAGGTTTCATCTGCGTAGTACCACTGATAACACTTATCTGCACATCAAAAAAGCTCATCTCCTGATGAAAAAAAAAATCATGCATATGCTGGGATAAGAAATGTTAAAGTGGTGACTAAAAGATCTGTGATATCTTATAAAATGGAACAAAACTACAAAAAAGATCATCAATTGAGTATGAATGTGCGACAGTACTACGGGACCAGACACAAGGCTTACATGATAAAGTAGCAAGGCTTTGTCTGCATCCTGTTAATTTTAACTAGAAATAGGAACAATTAATTTACTTTTAAGTAAGAAGAGATGAAGTTTCATAAAGCTTTTGACCAACGCAACAAATATTTCAAAATAAATTTTAAAAACAGTACCCAATGTTTATAATTACCTATAGAAAATTAATCTCCGAAAGTTACTCTTATGGGAATAAAATGTTTAGATTTACTGTTGCTGTGGTTCACATTTAAAAACCTCTAATAAAGCTGAAAGTCCTTCAGGAACGTAAATTTAGAGAACATAGAAACAAAAAGGTAACTCAATGTAAAACTGCTTTCCTTTCAGAAATGATAATCAGCTTAAAATCATCTGCATAAATGACTTAGAAGGTGGGCACAGGCTACATATTTGAATAACAAGGTATTTCTAAATGCGATATATAAGACATTCTTTAAAAAAAAAATCAGTGTTCTTATGAAAAAGGTATACAGCAAGTTAAAGGCTTTTTTCCTATAATCCATCATCTTTCGGGGCATGAGGCTACGTTAGGCTCCAATCA
Organism: Galagoides demidoff; assembly: GCA_963574575.1. Taxonomy (NCBI): domain Eukaryota; kingdom Metazoa; phylum Chordata; class Mammalia; order Primates; family Galagidae; genus Galagoides; species Galagoides demidoff. The sequence goes on from CAUYQV010061038.1 coordinate 27,320, forward strand.
CCCCCTACTCTAATTCTGGCCAGCATTTGGTAATATAGACAGTGGAGCTAATTTTCTGTCATTCAGGAACAACTGCTAGATCACTAAACTTGTATCATCATCACCCCGAAACACTGTAAAAATCGCTGTTAGAACCAACGGTTTATTAGATCAAACCTACCATCAACAATGTCAACTCTGTCTGGTTGTGTTAACAGGAAAATGTTTTACGAGTTCTACCACTGGGCATGAATTTAACTTTCAATACCAGCTATGCTGTAAAGTCGTGGACATAATTTATATGATGACCAGCATGTGTGGGAAGCAGTATCTAGGTGAAACTTCTCACAGTCTGACAAAATGCTTTGATTTGCACCATTGAGATGACTGAGCAAAGGGAGTTTAAGCAATCACCACCAACACCTTTATCTCCAAATGCACTAAAAATTTATTACTTTATGAGTACAACCTATTGCTTTAGAGCCTAGCTTGATAGAATAGAAATGATTAGATAAATATTACATTTTCAACTGGTATACATCTTATCCATTAGGTTTAAATATTGGGCAAACTAAATGTTAAAGATAAACATCAGTCTTAGCTGATTCCATCATACAGTACCTTTAGAAAGCCTCCATATGTTTCCTTAATAACATTTTTTGTGTTTACATATACACGAGGACACATGCTCATTGCCAATTAAGAGAAAGTAAATCAAGAGATCACTGTACTCTTCTAAAACAGTGTATCTTTGTCTCTTACTTAGCACTTAATATGGATGACAATATTTTCACATCTATTGCTGCATATGGGGCAACGGAGTAATAACTCAGGCTGGAAGGGACACTGAGCCCAGCCACCTATTCTACACAACAGTTTAAATATTCAGGCCTTCCTAAAAATTTTTAAATTAGCATAGATTTCACCTTCTTGGATTTTTCTAACAGTAACTCCTGTGCACCCTAAGAGAAGGGTGTTTTTCTGGCAACATCTCTAACCACTTGCTGAAATCATGCACCTTAAAAGATGGCAATGAATGTTTCACATCTATAGATACAGAGCAAAGCTACATTACTACAACACAACTTTTAAACATCCTTTCTAGCATTATAGGAGGGATCCTACGCGTATAACCTTTAGTGCCTTTGGGCTCTGAGCTCCTATTACAGCCTTGACTAACCTAATTCAGTGTTACTTTCTCTTTTCTAATTTGGTTTGATTAGATATTACAAAGTAAATAACACCACCTCCAGTTTGGTGATGAGAAAACAGATTCAGAGTTTAAATAACTTGACCTCTAAGAAATGGAAATGGAACTGTAACCTAGGTCCATCTAACTTGAAAACATTTTCAACTATATGTATAAACCATCTTTGTTCAAGATCCTACTATAATTGTTAAAATTTTATGGCTTGGCGCCCAGAGCATAGCAGTTACGGTGCTGGCCATATACACCAAGGCTGGCAGGTTCTAATCAGGCCCAGGCCAGCTAAACAACAATGACAAGTAGCACAACAACAACAAAAAAATAGCTGGGCGTTGTGGTGGGGGCCTATAGTCCCAGCTACTTGGGAGGCTGAGGTAAGAGAATCGCTTAAGCCCAAGAGTCGGAGGTTGCTGTGAGCTGTGATGCCATAGCACTCTACCAAGGGCGACAGAATAAGACTCCGTCTCAAAAAAAAAAAAAAAAAATTATACCTGTAGGTTTAAAAAAAGTACCTAATAGTAAAATAAGACTAAAGCACAAAAAATTATTCACAATTATTTTTAAGAGATATATATATTTATAATACTCCTAATCATTAGCCTGTATTCATTAAAGAAATATACTACTAATCAAGGGATCACCAGGGGAAATGACTATTGGCCATTAATGTTGGAGGCTGAGTTCTTTTCCTTAATTAAGGTTTTCATGCAATTTGCTTGCCATACTGAAATAAATAATTGCTTTGTCCAAAATGGATATAAAACAAAAATTTGCTACTTAGAAACAAATCATTCCACATTCCATATACAAAGCTCTTTGTTATCAACACTCTTAGAAGAGACTGCAGCTTTGAACTTGGAACACCTAACCAGATCTTTTAAGCTGTATCTTGTTCTTCAAAATTTGAAACTAGAAAATCCCACTTGACTAGAAAGGCAAAGAAAGGAGGTTGTCCCTTCTAGGGTTAACAGATGCTTTTTGTAAGATTAACCTTTTACTCACAATACGACTGGTTATTAGTTTTATTTTTTTACTGCCTTTAACTCAGGTAAAAATCAATATACAGTGAGACAAAGGGCTCTAGAGGGTCTGGCTACACCAGCTTTTGGTTTGGCTTCTGCACAATTCTACAACATGCTGAGGCTGGGAAGGATTAGCCTGCTTGTGTTGAGTAAACCGATGATACTCAATAAACAGTTTCTGTTGTAAACCCCTTAGGACGTGCAAAGCCACACTAGTTGGCAATAGACCAGATAAGCTGCAGAACCAGCTGTAATCTCATTTAGACCTGAGCTGATCCTCCTGTCCTTTCATTCCTCAGGATCAAAGCAAACCACCGAGGAGGCAGCTGTATTATAGCAGCTCTGCTCGCTGGATGCAGCAAACATTTCATAAATTCCACTCCTTGAAGCAAGTCTCGACCTAATCTACCCAGAGCTGGGACAATCAATGAATTTCTGAATTCATTAGACTGATTATTACAGGGTAACCATTTTTTCTTTGGAAAAAAATGTGATGATAGCAGGCCAACTTTACACTGCAGCTGGTATTTCTGACCATCTCTTTTTCCTAGATGGGACTAAATTTTCTCCCAAAAGATCAAATAAAAATGGTTTAAAACTACTTATTGTATTATATTTAATGCACATTAACCCACAAACAATATATGATGCTAAATTCCTCCAAATGTCTTAGCTGACCACCACTTACCTGAAGCCACACTTTTAACAGTGGTCAGTATCTTCCTAAGTGACAGCACCATACATTGGACAAAAGTGATGCTCAGAAAAAAAAATTTTGAAAAGGTTTCTATAGCTCATTAGAGAATACTATTTAACATTTATTTACAACTCTTCCATAAAACAGAACACAATTTCTGAAGAGTTCCAAACTGACAGTGTTAGGTGTTTCAAAATACGTCAAGGATTTCATCCCCACTGCTCCTCTTCAATACAACTGACACCTCTCATTTTACTGAGAATTTTCTTTAAAAGAAATCTAAATTTCAAATTATGAAGCTTCAGAAAGTGCTCACCACTCCCAAATTTAAGAGCATACTGACTGGATATATTATGAGCACTGAAAAGGCAGGTATTGGGTATCACACCACAGATAACCCTAAATAGTAAACATGAAATAAATGAAACTTGAAACAGATGGGCAGAACTGTAAAACATCAGCATTTAAAAAGAATCAACTACACATTCAGAAAGGTGGTGTAGCTTCCCAACGGAGGCTGAGGGAGGAGGGTCACCTGAGCCCAGGAGGTCCAGGCAAGCCTGGGCAAGCTAGTGAAATCTTGTCTCAAAATAATAATCTTGTCTCAATAATAAGCAACTGTAATCATAATTTAATGCTGAATGTAGGTTGAGAGGAACCTAAGGGAACATAAAACAGAGAGATGAAAAAGATTTTTTTGTAAATATAATTTTGGGCTTTGAAGGTCACACACAATGTCACATGTTCTTTTTTAAAACATAGCCTCACTATGTTGCCCAAGCTGAGTAGCTGGGACTACAGGTGCACACCACCACTGCCAGCTAGGACATTCTCACTGTTTTTACAAACTTTTAAAAATGTTAAAAATATTCTTAAGCTCCACGGTTGTACAAAACAGGCCATAAACAAGACTTAGCCAGCAGTGTCTATTTGCCAGCCTTTTCTAGTCCTAACTACTCCTTTACAGATGAGGACACAACCCTTCAGCACACGAGTTGTTCTGCACAACTGAGCAGCAAGTGTCAGCATCAGGATTCAGATCTCACGAGCCCCTCTGCGTTCATCTACTATCACCTGACCTTTATCCCAATACTACTTCCATAACAAAATGGTTGAAGGTTCTAATATAATTTAGAAACACTTAAAAAACTATACCGAAAAGCACATGCAGAAACATTTATAAGCAAAATGCCTGGGACGTGTCAGTGTAGATAGTATACTAAGGTGACCACACGCTATCAACTGACCCAATCATTTCCAAATGCTACATTTAATCAGTCACCTTCTTTCCAATCCATTCTTCAGACATACAAGAGTCCCATTTCACATAACACAAAGTAACAGCAGAAGTTGATAAATATCAAAACCTTAACTCTTCCGTTATGTGCAAAATCCTGATCTTTATAATAATAACACCACAATAGGAAACTGCAAAACTGTGCAATTATACTTTAATTGTATTGTGAGGCATGCATTAATCACAAAGTTTAAGTACTAAGGATAGAATTATAATAATTCTGTAAAACAAATTTAAGCTAGCTAAGTAGGTCAGAACCACTAACATGCAACAGGAGACCTCTGGGAATTTACCGGTTAATGGCTATTTATGTGCAAATGAGTGCCCTCCAACCCTCCAAAATCCCGCCTAGCTGAAGGGTATTTCTGTTAACCAGGAGCACTGCTTAACTGCAGAGGCATAAATTAAACCATTTTATTGGAATGATTTTTAATTTCTCTACTTTCCTTTTCCATATTCCCCTCTATCTCTTTCTAGAAGCACAATTTACAGTACATACTTAACAGGAAAAGAAAGGTTGCTGGAGCATTTTCAAAACTCATTTCTCTTGACCCCTAACCCCCATATGCATCCACACACACTAGACTTTCAGTAAAATTAAAGACAAATATTTCTTTCTTACACTTTAAATCCTCTAGAGAAAGATTATAAGTTAAAAAGTTTTAAAATTTCAATATAAGCACTACATTAGCACACTTTTTTATAAATGAACTATAATAAAATTGTTTTATGTTCTTATATTCTTACTGCAGACAAAGAAATGCAGTGGAAGGGGTATCTATCATAATTTTTGTGACAATAAACTATATTAAGGATAGTTTGAGAAAGGGGGGCAAGATTTTTCTTTTTCTTAAAAAGAAAACTCTAAGCATCTCATTTCTGATTGCCTTAAGAGAAAATGAAACATTTAGATATTTTTTGAAGGGAGTGGAAGAAGAATAGAATAAAAATTTTCAGTATGATATAAATATGGTTGAAAGAGACCAGTAAACGTCCTTTATCTGGACTACATCAATTTCACTCAGTATACAGTGCCATAAAACTAGGCATTGTCTGACTTTTAGATTTTAGATAGAACTACATTTATCTAAAATTACTGTTTTAACAATTTAATATAGCAGAAATGTGTAAGTTTTAAACTGTGCTAACATTCCTTTGGAGTGCTTTCTTTCCCATGATTAAATGAAAAGTAAAATATAACTCAATACTAGTTAAAGACAAGGAAGGCCAAAATAAACCTACAATATCCTTAAAATTCTGATTTTTATAATACAGTAAAACCTCAACAGATAAAGCTACAGTTAAAGAATGAAATGTCGTGGAAACTTTCCATTTAATAAAACTTTGTGATAAACTCCTCCAGAAAGATCTATTAAAAGTTCCACTCATTTTTCCATAACTGAATTTTCCAGAGTTGTAAGCAAGTTATAGCCAAACAAAATGATTATATCAAGTTTTCCCTTGATTAGTATGGTCTGAAAATGTATCATTTCCTGACTTGAGTAATCACAGAAGGTATCAATGTTCCACTGGACAATTATATTTGTATATGAAATAAAGAACAGAAGTTTATGGCCTAATGCTATGTGTTACACACCTAAATGCATAAACCCTGCAAGTCATAGGAATAAAGATACACTTTTGGCTTGAAAATGTAATTTCACTGAAACAGTCAGTCTGTGTTTAGGAAAAAAAATATTAACTATAAAAAATAAATTATCACACAAGTGTAACCATCTGTTAAAGGTGGTCCTCTCTTTTGAAAAGGAACTAGCTCTCAGAAGCTGTAAGTCAAGGGCTCATGTGAGGCTCTTCCCTGTCTTTGGTCTGGGACAAGGCACTGGCCTCCTGAAAGTCTTCCAGGCAAATAAACAGGACCTTCTGTCACTGAAGAGACAACGGATAGCCAGCTTACTGAGAAGAGTAAGAGCTGTATCTCACATTTGGACCACTCCTCTAAAATCTCATTGTATCACACAGGAAGAGAACTGCGGGGGTGGGTGGATGTGGGACAGTCATTAAAGATGAGCAGCCTCTGCACTTCACGGCTGAATCAGCATGCAGAATGACACTACAGTCGATGTTTTGAGGTCTAGAGCACCAGTGAGAGGGGTCCTAGATCCCAGGAAGAGTGAAATATCTTACCAGTAGCTAAACATAAATAAAAGGTGTATTTAAGTGTAAGAAGCTGTTGGGTCGGTTTAAGTCATAGTTCCTAAAATTTTTGTACTTACTCAAAATGTAGTTCAAATATCATTGCCAGATTAGACACCAGCAGCCTGGGTCACTAGGTCATCCCTCTCCTTTATTTACTTTTCACTCAGTCCCAGTCATGACTTCAAAACTAATGTTATCTCCTACCCTCTTGTATTTTTAAAAGTTACTTTGGCATTTTCTTATTAGTAGGCTTTATAACCACAATGGCTTCTTGCCTAAAGTTCTCTTTCTGCATGTTACTGGCTGAACGATCTATACAATTATCAATCATTCGTTCAACAGACTTATTCAGCAACACTTACCACACACTTTATACAGCTACCTAGGTGCTGAAGATATAAACATGGATAAGACAAATCCCCTGCCCTCAATGAAATAAAGAACAGAAGTGAAAGGTGAAAGAGATGACACTTAAGTGGTAAACGTTCCAGGTGACACAACTCTGAACACGGTAAACAAGGAGGAAGGCACTCACCCTCCTTGGGGAGCCTGGAAACCCTTCACAAGGGAAACTTCCTATTTTGCCTCCACCTGAAAGGAAATAAGCTTTCCAGGCAGAGAAGGGATCAACGAATATTTCAGTCAAAGGAAATAAGGGGAAAGGAATAGGCAAGGTCTTTCTCTCAAGGAGCTTATGATTTAGAGGGAGAAAAGAACACCTGGTGGATTTAAATGACTGCTCTCAGGTCCCTCTGCGTAAAACCTACAGTCCTTGGTTTCTTCTTCACTCAGGTCTAAACTCGTGCGCTAATTACAAAGCCTTTTGTAATCTGGCATCATCTTCTACTATATCCTCAGCTTTCATCACACTATTTTTTTCTTACCCCTCAAAGAACATTTAACCCATTCCTCTTTCCAGTTCTTATATCATTCTCTTGCTCTAGCATTTTTTCTCCTATAAACACGTTATATTATTAATTGCCGTTCTTCTATCTTCCCACCTCCTTCCTTATCACGAGTGTAATATCCACTTCAAATGCTATTTCAAAATATTTCTCCAGATCCCCTCTTCACATCTTATTTTTCCCCTCCTTTTCTCCTACTGATCCATCTGCAAAATACCTTATGGTGTTCATTACTTTATTAATTTTCACTCTGAACTACACTATATACATGTATTATTTTACTAAGAAATAATTTCCCTATAACAGAAGTATCTTCAACAGTAGAGCTTTCTTATATCATGTGTGGTATCATACATGTCTACCCAGAGGATGTTATGCCTCGCTCATGTCCTCCTACGTAGCAACAGTTAAGAGAACACATCCATGCAAAGCATCCAAGAAACACCTGCCTGTGTACTCTTTTATCCTACATCCACCCCAACCTCCCTAGTTGCAATTTATTTGTAATTATTTCTTCAAATCTCTCTACAAAGCAAAGGAAATGTGAATTTAAACTGTGTGAAGACCCTGAGGTACAAGAGGCCCTAAACAAATAAGCTTTGTTTTTTATTTCTGTTCTGTTTTTTTTTTTTTTTTAAGAGATAAGGTCTTGCTATATCACCCGAGCTGCTCTCACCTTTCTGGCCTCAAGTGATCCTCCTATCTCAGCCTCCAGAGTAGCTTGGACTACAGGCATAAGCCACTACACATGGCCTAAATATGCTATTACTATACTTCTACCTGAAAAGACATTCTGTACAAAGTAGGCATTTCACTATTTCTTGAGTAAATTCTCATCTAATGCATAACTAAAAATCACTAACTACAGAGCAAAGTACAAGTATTTTATATTTGTGGCACTGCAAGTTGATGGCTAAAAAAAGCCTGATGTCATTCTTTTTTATATTTTTATTTTATACATGCTGCTTAAAATGAAAAATAAAAACAGGTCAACATAAACAGAAGACAAAGTTAACTGAATAAAGTTTAATTTTGTCAGCTGTATATAAATCATATTTCTACTTCATGTATCAACAAGGAAAGCAAGTTTACTTAAAAATTAAAAAACATTCAATATATAATTGATGTAATTAGAAACATTGAAGTAGTCTAACCCAATCTTTATCCTTCAGATGAAAAAAATGAAATATAGAAAAAGAAATACTTCAAAATCATTCTACTTAATCTGGATACACCTGATATTAAAATTGGAGAAAACATATTATTATAAAGGGGAAATTACAAACATATTTCACTTATA
>CAUYQV010061039.1:0-17638 GCA_963574575.1 Galagoides demidoff
TGGAGTGAGGAGGCCTAGCTAATTTTAAATATTAAGAGCCTTAATGCAGAATAAGAGAAGGTCCTTGAAATATGTTACCTACTGTTAAACAATATTCAAAAAAGTAGAAAAGGAGGTCCAGAAATGTTAACAGAGCAAAAAGTGCTTTTTAATAATCAAAAATTGCTGTTAGAAAACAAGATAATCTATCTGGTCTTTCCTAATTTTGTCTTTAGTAAGTCTTTCTCAAGTTTTAATTTACCTGTAAGGTTTTTTTCTCCCTCTTTATACTGAAATCTCTGTGTGAATCCCTAAAATTATGTGAGGGCCGGTAGAGTGTATTCATTGTGTGCTGGGCACAGCCCCTTGGTGTCTGAGCTGCACCTCCTGCAGGCCAGGCAGCCGCAGGCAATCCACTTGACCTCCCTTTGCAGTAATCTACTCATTTAAGAAATGCAGATGATACTACTATCAACCTCATGTGGCCAGGCTGAGTGTGAAAACAGGAAATATCTGCCAAGTGCATATGAGGGCTCAGTGAACGATGGCATTTTTTTTTTAACCTGGAGATATGTTACAGCATTTGATTATTTGTTGTCCTGGTCTGCTTGAACTGCTTCTTGCTTCTTAAAACATGATGATATGAAAATATTATAAACATATCCTGCTGTCTTTTTCCTTAGTTGGGTTTTAATGTGTGTGTTGTGTGTTTTTACATCACAATTATCAAAATTAACTTTATGTAAGTTAATTTTTTATGAGTTTTTGTGTAAGACATTTGTCATTTACTTTTTTATTTCATACCATCTCATGTACAAAGCAAAGGATCTTTAACCCTTAGGATTCTAGTTCCTACATCTGGAAGGGACTTAAAAATAATATATTAGCTATGAGAACACAGGAGACCCAGAGACATGAAGTTCATTATCTAACACTGTGCTCACACAGTCCATTGAACTTCCTGCTGTGTTAGGTAATTCCTACCTGAATGGAATGAAGAAATCCAAAATTGGAATAACATTTTTTAAAAAAAAGTACCTAAGGTTTGATGTGGTGAGAATGAGGGCTGAGCGTGATAATACCAAAGGACATAATCAATGTTTCTTTTTAAGAAAAGAAATAAAATTAACGTTTGGAGCCATGATTTTGTTTCTCCCTGTATTATAACTGCATAAATATAACTTAGTGATTTTCTCCTCAACTACGGGTATATATTTTCAGTTAACTTTTGACGGGTTAAATTATTTTCGACTTGGCTGCTGCCCACACTGAGCTGACCCAGCCCTGCTGTTTCAACAGGTTGTGGTGCGGAGCTGTCCGGAGCCACGGGCTCCTTCAGCAGCCCTGGGTACCCGGGCAGGTATCCAGCCAACAAGGAGTGCATCTGGTACATTAAGACTGCCCCCGGGAGCAGCATTCAGCTCACCATCCATGACTTTGATGTGGAGTACCATGCAAGATGCAACTTCGACGTCCTGGAGGTAGGAAGGGAGATTGTTTTCTAGCACCTTCGAACTTTAAGGTAGAACAGGAATCCTTCTGCCAAGGTCCCTAATTCTTTGTAGTGGCCAGCCATGTTCTACTTTTGGTCATTTTAATGAGTTTCAGGCCTTTGTGAATAATGCTGGTAGACATGTGGGATTCATATCTTAATTTGGGTTTCCCTAAAGCAGTCCTAGGAAGGTTTTGGCTGCTGTTTGGTTAGGAGATGATGCTGGGAATAGGAGCAAGGGAACAGAGTGAGTGAAGATGTGCAGGGGGGAGAGCCAGGGGAGAGCCAATGGAGGGGCCCTGTGGGCAACTCGGGCTCAGTTCCACTGGGACCCTCTGGGGGTTGTCCCACTGAAGGGCCAGAGGCTAAGGCATCGGTCCCCAACTCTGGTTCCCAGTGATGAAGATTGCGCTTGGATGGTTAACACCCCACACTTCTGGTCTGAGAAAGGTCTCTTAGGAAAAGCCTTTGAATGGCAGAGAGGTACTGGCAGCAAGCACAAGACCTGCCCCCCAAAGCAGTAGCAGCTGTGATCCTGGGATGGGGGTGAGGTCACCATGGTGCAAACACTACAAGTGGCTTTTAAAAATAATGGTCACTTGTAGCTGGAGGCATTGGAAGATGAAAACTCTTCTCAAGCTATTGCAAAGGATATATCTCAGGACATTAAGATAATCTTTGAGAATCTTGGGCCCCAGAGTTTATTGTTATATAGTCAGCTTTTCATTGCAAGAAATCTAGTCATTAGGAGATACATAGGTCTAAACTTTGAGCTATGTGCAAACTTTAATGCTTCCAAGTATATGCAAAGATCCCATCGTTTCCGTTATGGGGATTACTGCAGCATGTCATTACAAGGATTCTATAACTAGTAGTACTTAAATTCCGTGGGCCTGGGTTTGTTTTGTTTTGTTTTATTCTCTGTTACTGCTAATCATTAGTGCTGCAGAATACCTGGTGAATAGTAAACACTCCATGTTTGTGGAATGAATAAAGCATCAGAATCTCTGATGATGCTTATATTTGCAGTGTTTTACAAAGGCACTTTTACATCCGTGTTCTCATTTAAATGTTAAGTGATCCTCTGAAGTAAAAGGAGAATTTTGTCTCCATTTTACAATTGTCAATAACAAGGCCAAAAATGTTAGCGAGTTTTTCCATGATCACGTGGGTGGTGAGTGGAAGAGCTAAGACTCCAGCCAATCCCTGCTCAACACTCCACGTAAACTGGTGTGCAACCACAGACGTGTGCGCTGTGCAGCAGGGACTGGAGTGAGTAGTGTGTACTTTACAGGAAACTAACACTCAACATCCTCATTTCATTACAAAACACATTCTTACCTTGAAAAGAAATGGGATTTTAAAATCACCTCCTCAGCAGAGTCACTAAGAATTACATTTAGTCGTTCCCATCTCTCCAAGGGAGGGTGATGTGACAGTAAATGAAATCTTTATGGAATTAATGAAAGTATTGCACACCATCATAATGCTCATTGGAGGTGCAAGTCCTTCGATCAAACCCATCCCCTTGTCTTCCTGAAAACCAGGCTGCCAAGTCATGACTCCGTCTCGGCGAGGAACGGGTTATTAGGAGGAGAGAACAAGGTACTTCCTGAACCCACACTCACTATGTGAAGCAGGCCTAGCATTCACTTGTGGAACCTTTGTGTGGCCTCCCCTGCCAGCCAGGATATTGCCTGGTTGCATAAAACCCCTTCACGCGCACAAAAGGCTGGCAGAGGGTCCTCTACAGCAGTGTGCAATGTTCCAAACCCTTCATTTTCATATTCCAAAGTGCATGTGATTGTTGCCCATTTGGCAAACCGTGAATGGGCTCATTGTGCCCTGGGTTTTGTCACACCCATTACGTGAGAAAGCAGAGACAGGGGCTGCTCTGCGCTGGTAGTCTTGGTGCCCGAGGGACACCATCAGGGACTCACAGCATTAGTGACCAGGGAGTGTCCTGTGCCTGAGAGAAATGGCCTCGTGAAGAGATGGGAGTCTGCCTGGGGCTTACTATGATCATGGCAAGCTGACTTTGCTGGGGCCTCCCAAGTTCCTTGAAAAGCAAGGGCTGGGGGTGATATTTTAAGGCCCTTGAATATTTTAAGGAAGTTTTTTTCTTAACATTGAAATGAGCAGCCCTCTGAGATATTCAGAAACCTATTTCCCTTCTCTGCCAGTGTTCAACTCAGATAAATCTTAAATCTGGACTAATGAGGATAAATGATTTCCTCCATCCCTCATGCCATAGCCGCTGATGACGGGTTAGCAGTAGGTTCTGATATTTGTTTCCCCCGGTGGGTGTGTGGTCTAGAAACTTCACCGACTTCCTCGGCCTGCACGTCGTCGTCTTTCCTGATCTGCTAAGTACAGATAAGTAGGATGTTACTGTCACCAGGACGGGGCATACCTGGCTTTCACTAAATTTAACCTGGAGCTATTTTTTCTACCTCTCAAAAATCAGTGTCCAGAAAGTGGCCAGTTGCACAAAGCAACAGGCGATTGGTTACTCATAACCCCGGAATGCTGACTTGATTGTTAAGATGAATGGAGCTAACAGAGCAGAAAGAAATGTTCAAAACAGATTAAAACCATAGGCTCTGAAATGTTCTCCCCGTCCTGAGCATTTGCTAAAAACACATTTTTTAATCATTGATCATCAGACCAATTCTATTTTTTTCCCCCAAAGTTTAGTCATATGCTGTAGTCCGGTAACCACACCCTGAAATTCTTTCCATCTTTTTCCTCTTTTGAAGAGTCATGTGTTAACTATCGGTTTTATTTGTGGAAGCCAAAAGCACCAGGCCATCATTTTGCTCATGGAAATGCTCTGGCTGATTTTACCCCAATCTCTGAGCAAGCTCTGTAATGAGAAAGCCTGAACTGGCACCAAGCAGAAGAAGAAATCCACTCTTTGGTGCAATAAACTGGGACAATTGCTTGGTATGAGCAGTGAGCTGATTCTGAGCTCCCTGCAATGGCCGTTTGCAAGCTCAACCCTTAAGAAATAATGTCAAAAGTGGCAGAGTTTATTCTTGTGGAGGTTGTGAGCCCAGCCAACCCATACCCATTATGTTTGTGATCTCAAGGGGATGCATGAGCAGAGAAAACAAAGAACATTTTGCTGACGCTTGAGATTTCTTTGTTAACCCCTAACACGTGAAGTGAATGTTCTCTCCAAATATGTGCTGTTTACTGGGCTGGGATGGTCAGGGGCACATGGCTGTCAGCTTCATGCTCCTCTAGGGACTGTGCTTTGGGTGAGGGGATAGGGAAATCTTGAAATGGGAAAGAACTCTCTAAACAAGAAGCAAACCTATTCCTTCTATTTGAATATTGTGTACATGTCAAGGGCCACACAGGGCTCTCCCTAAAGTCCTGCTTTTACTGGGACTCAGGGGGCTACACAAGCATCAGCTCCTCCTAATGAAAATAAGCCTGAAGCAGTCAGCCCGCTTCATTCCTTTGCAATTACTGTCCTGTGCTCAGCCCTCTGTGGAACAGCAGTTTCATTCATTTTGGCCTTTCCCGCATGGCTGGGGGGAATTAATCAGACAAAGAAATCATTATAGATTCAAATCACATACTTCTCTCCCAGAGCAGGCTTCTTGTTCTCCCTCTCTCTCCCCAGAGAACACTTGAGCGATTTTCCTATCAGTCAGCAGTGGGCCTGGAACCAGGGGACCTGAGAAGTTGGGGGTGTGACCTGGAGATGGGAGAGTTTGTGGGGCATTGCACCCACCTCTCACTGACAGCAGCTTTCCCAGCTGTGGCCCCGTGCACCTACACATGGAGGAGATGTGGCTGGAGGTGCGAGAGTTTGCGGGGCATTGCACCCAGTTCTCACTGAGAGTTGTCTTCTTGGCTGTGGCTCTGTGCACCTAGACATGGAGGGGATGTGGCTGGAGGTGGGAGAGTTTGGGGGGGGGGCATTGCACCCAGCTCTCACTGAGAGCTGCTTTCCCAGCTGTGGCCCTGTGCACCTAGACATGGTGGGGGAGATATGGCTGGAGGTGGGAGAGTTTGGGGAGGTACTGCACCCAACTCTCACTGAGAGTTGCCTTCCTGGCTATGGCCCTGTGCACCTAGACATGGTGGGGGAGATGTGGCTGGAGGTGGGAGAGTTTGGGGAGGCACTGCACCCAGCTCTCACTGAGAGTTGCCTTCCTGGCTATGGCCCTGTGCACCTAGACATGGGGGGGTGATATGGCTGGAGGTGGGAGAGTTTAGGGGGCATTGCACCCAGCTCTCACTGAGAGCTTCTTTCCCAGCTGTGGCCCTGTGCACCTAGACATGGTGGGGGAGATGTGGCTGGAGGTGGGAGAGTTTGGGGAGGCACTGCACCCAGTTCTCACTGAGAGTTGCCTTCCTGGCTGTGGCCCTGTGCACCTAGACATGGCAGGGGAGGTGGTGCTACCAATGGGCAGTTGTGAAGTTGTAAAGGGCTCAGTATCCATATCCCTGACAACTGCCACCAAAAATGGTCTTTCTTCTATAAATTTAGCTTTAATAAGACCTGAAGGTGGTGAGTTAGTATCTTCTGTTTGATTCTGAGGGAGGTTAGGAAATGCAACCTCCCAGACACCCTGGCCTGGATGGGCTATATGGGCTTGCAGGATGCTGTGTGTAAACCATGGGACCCCTTTTCCGAGGAATGTGCCCCTGGGGTGTTGGCAGATTTGGGGGAGCCTAGAAGGGCTGAATCCAAGTGCGATGGTTCTAGAAGGAACCACATGGAAGCTGGGCAGAGTCCAGGGCACCTCCTGAGCAGGCTAGATGCCCTGGGTCACGTGCCTGTGTGCCCCTTCTCAGGATGCTCCAGGACATACTTACAGAGGCTGCATTTCCATTCCTTCTGAAGAAGAAAAATCCTTATATTTAATGCCTAATGTCATAAAATATTCAGCTTGTGGGGTAGGTGGAATTCCTAAAAATATAAATGAGAAATCCACAGCCTTCAGTAAACTCAGCTTTCATTAAAGAATGGCTTTATGCTGACTATTCCTATGTGCCTGGAGGAGTTAGACAATACTATAATATCTGCAGTCTGGAAATCTCAGGAAGACATAAGAAAGAGGGAAAGAGGAGAAAGGGGGATTCTGGGATCATCCACTCTGCAGTTTTGGCTGATGAAACAAGCAGGCATGTCGTGGGAGATTGAACTTGTGTGTTCCTAAGCTGAAGGGAGTGCCTCTGAAAACTCAGCTCAAGTTTACAGTTCATCCCCACCCGGGAAGGCTGAGATTTTAATCTCTGATCATAATAGAATCCAAGAGCTGGTGGTGAGAAGCATTGGGGGAAGGGTAGCGTGTGTAACGTATCACTTACATCAGCCTTTCTTCCTATACCCCATCTTAGATCTATGGAGGCCCTGACTTCCATGCTCCCAGAATAGCCCAGCTGTGCTTCCGGCTGTCATCCGAGAACCCCATGCAGGTGTCCAGCACAGGCAATGAGCTAGCTGTCAGATTTAAGACGGACAGCTCTATAAACGGGAGAGGCTTCAATGTCTCATGGCAAGCGATCCCTGGAGGTGAGTGAAGAAAGGAGGTATCTTAAAGCACCTAAACTGTATCCTTGTTACTTTTCACAGCTGTCTGGAGAAGCATGTGAAGCCTACGCCCTAATGGTTAACTTACTCCCCAAAATGGCCTAGACTGTTTTCACATGTACTCATGTACTTTTTCCCTAAAACTGTGATAGCATTTCACTTCTTAAGTGTCATCACATATGTGGAAAGAAGGATACAAGTATGCCAGTCCACAGTGAGAGCAGAAGTTGGGTGACTGGTTAGACTTAGGGACTTGTGCCTTGTCACCAGTCTCCAATGCCAGCAGCCATGAGAAGTAAATCACTGCGTATTGTACACACAGCACAGACCTCTGGGTTTTTGACAAATGCCAATACTGTCAACGTTAAATCTGTGAATCCCGAGGAATTGCTGTGTGGTACGTACTGACTTTCTGCCCCAGATCTTAAGTAATCTGAATAAATTACCTGTTGCACATTTTTTAAGTCATGAACTATAAGACAAAATATTGTAATAGATATTATCTTATACAACTCCTAATACATGGCAATAGCTACACTTATGGAACCCTTAATTTGTGCTGGGAACTTTCTAACTATTTTATAAGGATTATTTATTTATTTATTTATTTATTTTGCAGCTGTTGGCCGGGGCTGGGTTTGAACCCACCACCTCCGGCATATGGGGCTAGCGCCCTACTCCTTTGAGCCACAGGCACTGCCCAAGGATTATTTCATTTAATTCTATAGTCACCCTGTGAGGGTGACTCATCTTACTACTGAGGAAACTGAAGATTAATTTGTGACTTTCCCAGAGCCCCATAGCTAGAAAATGTCAAAGCACAGATGTGACCTTGGCCACATAAGGCTCTGCTTCATCAGCTCTGTGATAATACAGAAACTATATAACAGATTTCTCTTAAATTTAATTATGTAGGGATCTAAATACCTACACACTCACACACGGAGTTTTCAGACTTCCCCCAAGTGATTATCAAATATTAGAAAATAGTACAGAATTTTTCAATTTTTGGTTTATATTGTCATAAATCCAAAAAGTAATAGGTGATAGAGACATTGCCTTAACACAGCCTGTTCTCAACCTGTGGGTGGTGACCCCTTTTTTCCATTTGTAACAACGTGGCAATTAGGAAGGTTGAGAACCACTGCCTTAACAGGTATTTGATAACATCATGGAAATTAAAAAAAAAAAAAACAAAACAACTAACTGTACTACATGCAGAATATTACATTTTTTAAAGGTAGATATTAAGTTATTTGTGAAAGTATACACTAATAGATTTTCTAAATTCTTGGGAGGAGACATGTTATTCTTCTAATATGCTGTATTTTTAGAGGACAGCGGAGAAACATTTCATGCCTTTGTGAAAACATGACTTCATTTGCACTAACTTTTCATTATTTTTAAAATAACTTTTGGTATCCATATTTAAAGTGTTTGAAGTATTTTCTTAGCATTTCCCACATCATCTTTCTTATTTCATTGGGACAAATGAATTAATGGAGATTTATAGTTCTTCAAAGTGTTTGTCATAGAATAAGGTAAAACTAATTGTCAAGAAAGTGAGATATTGATCCCTACTACCAGGTAATAGTAATGTTTAATGCAGCTATGATTCCTCTCATTGTTAAATTGGGTTTTCCACTTACAGGTTGTGGTGGAATTTTCCAGGCTCCTCATGGGGAGATTCATTCTCCAAATTACCCCAGTCCTTATAGGAGTAACACGGACTGCTCCTGGGTTATTAAAGTTGAGAGAAATCATCGTGTCCTCTTGAACTTCACTGACTTTGACCTTGAACCTCAGGACTCTTGTATTATGGTAAGTAATGAAAATTTCAAGCACTGTTTCCAGTCAAACATGGGTCAAAATATTGTCATGTGAGCACATTTAGTGCATGTATTAGCCATGAATGTTTTCAACATCAAATCATAGGAAACTAAACTATTAACAACTTACAATATAAGGACGTTTACTTTTTTTTAACCTAAATTCAATTCAGAAGGTAGGTAATCTCAAGGTCTGTCATTATTGTTAGCTTTTTGTTGTACTATTTATTACTTTATGGTCAAATATTGACAGCAGTAGTTTTTTTCTGGACATAGTATCTAAGTCTATATCTGAAGGAAGGAAAGAGAATTAGGGTTAGCTAATTTCTGTGTGTGTTTCTTTTAATAGGGAAAACGAAATTCCACCTGACCCCCCTTTTATATATATTAGTCAGAATTAACTACAGAGGAGATCAGAAAATTATAGTGGAATAGATTCATTAAAACTACTTTAGATCAATTACTTATTAGGCCTCTGGAGTTCACACAGGATTCTGCTTTTCTTGAGATTGGGATATTTTGATTTTTCACTTGAACAAATCGGTGTTCTGGTAGGACAAATAGGTAGGACATTGAAGGAGAAGGAAGATGGCTATTAGCTGGTCAGTTGACAAAAAGTTTCTACTACTATGACAACTTTAATGCTGTCCTTGCTGAAACTAACGCTTTGTGGTTAATATCAGAGTAAATGGAATTTTCTTTTTATTTTCCTTTTTCTTTTTAATTGTTTCTACCTGATTTTCTAACAAAAGATGTTTTTGTCTTTCATTTGTATTTATAGACATTTCATTCAAATATAAACCAGATTCTCTGGGTTAATGGATCTTTTCATTTTAGCTTCCTGACAATTTCTTACACAAACGCCAGCTGGCCAGCTTCTTTCAAATTTAATTCAAGAAAACTCAAAACTTGTTTTGCATTTTTCAAAGTAGTCCAATCTAATGGTATGATTTCAAGTATTATTTTTGTAAGATCAGAACATTTATAAAAGTTAAGTCTATTTATGACTATAATTTAATCTTCCAAATAAGTCTTCAGGGCCTAAGTTGGCAAAGCACCCTACAAACTAAGAAGGACAGAGTATCTACTATTCATAATGCTAACTCAGACCAACTCTCCTGACAGAGACAGTTCAGAATTTTGGTTGACATTTAACAACATCTTTCTAAATGCAGCAAAGAACTTATGAGGTAGTGTGAAATTTCTGAGTTTATATCTGAGAGAGAGGTGTGAGCCCAGTATTTGGGACTGTTTTTGCCCATAGGGCATTTACTATTCCAGGAGGGTTTAGCAGCACTTCTGAGAGCCTTTCAGGTCAAAGAGGACCCAAGTTTGAGTCCAGGAACTCATTAGGGTGAAAGTCCTAATGAACCATTCATATCCTAGGTCAATAAAAGTAAGTCAGCCTTCCCTGAGAGTGCATCCAAGCTTCAAAAGACCTGACTAGATCCCCAAAATCTCAAACCATGGGATGATAAGAGGGAATCTTATGCATCTAGGCCTCAGGCATCCAGCAAATGTAATTTAAAACGTCTTCAAAGGGAGATAAAATCATTATAGGCCTCATTTCTACCAGTAGTTTTTCATATTCACTAGCCCACACTCTGTCAAAGATACTCATGTACATAAGACGACAACATAACGTGAATGGATACGACACAAATTCAAGACAAATCCACTAACATGCCAGATTCTAAAGTTACCAGATGATCCCTCAATCCCATTAATACGTATCTAACCAGGAGGAAAAAAAAATCATTTTACCATAAAGACATTTATACTAGAATGTTCACTGAAGCACAGTCCACAATTGCCAAGATGTGGAATCAACCCAGGTGCCCATCAACTCATGAATGGATTAATAAATTGGGGTATATGTATGCCATGGAACACTATTTAACTATTAAAAATGGAGACTTTGCATCTTTTGTATTAGCCTGGATGGAGTTGAAGAACTTTCTTCTTAGTAAAGTATCATAAGAATAGAAAAGCAAGTATCGAAGGTACACAATACTAATATGAAAACAATAGGTAAATCACTATACCCCCACATCAGAAAAAAATAAAATATAATTCAAGTGAGGGGGAGGGAAAGGAGAGAAAGGAGAGAGGAGAGAGAAGGTTTGGTGTGCTCCCACCTAATGTGCACAGTGTAAGGCTATACAGTACAACCTAGGGATGAAGCGCTCAACTACAACTTTACTTAACAAATGCAAACAGTATAATATAGTCATTTCTACCCTCATATTATTGTGAAATTAAAAAGAAAGACAGGGAGGGAATAAAGTTATTAGATGAGTTGCTAAAAGAAGCCTGTGACTACTAAGCTCATGAAGGTAAAAGTTAAATTGGAAACTTTCAAGAATGGAAGAAAAAGTATCCAGTGTACTCAGCCCTACTGTGAAACCAATATAGCTTTCATATGAAAGCAATAACCCAATTATGGCCCAAAAAGAAGGGGAAGGGGAGGGGAGGAGAGGGGGGAGGCTGAGTGGAGGGAGGGTAAGTGGTGGGACCACACCTACAGTGCATCTTACAAGCATACATGTAAAATTTACTAAGTGTAGAATATAAATGTCTTAACACAATAACTAAGAAAATGCTGTGAAGGCTATGTTAACTAGTTCGATGAAAATATTTCAAATTGTATATAAAACCAGTACATTGTACCCCATGATTGCATTAATGTACACAGCAATGATTTGGTTAAAAAAAAAAACAACTGGAAACTTTCAGCAAGGAATTGGAAATTTTAAAAAGTGACATTAGAATTATGAGAAAGACTCAACTAAAAATTTTAGAACTGATAAATACAGCTAAAATTAAGACCTCAGTAGGAGTATTGGGAGATTAGACACATTAGATGGAGACAAAGAGAGGAATAGTGAACTGGAAGACTCCAGAAGAATCTACTGAGAAAAAAGCAAAAGGATGAAAAATACAAAGAGAGGACACATTGAGGACATACAGAAAAGGTGTGACATATATTTCACTGGAATCTCAGACAGAAAAGAGATAAATGAACCAGAAGCAATACTTGAAGAACTAATGACTAAGACTTCCCCCAAACTGATGAAAGACAGCATTAAAAAAAATTAGCATCCCAAGAAACATAATCAGGCAACAGGATAAATAGACAAACTCATCTTTAAATACAAAAACCACTAAAGATAAAATAAAACTGTTGAAGTCAGCCAGTGTTGTAGTGTGGGAGGGAGGCACACCGCCATGGACTGAGAATTCCTGAGCAAGGGCTTTCCCAGTCATTGACCTTCAGAGGTCCAGGAGGGGAGAGAGGAATGATGTTGAAATTCACACACAGAAATAATATACTGACACATGGAGTGAAAAGCACATATCACCCCGTAGTGAGGCAGATAGGTGCTGCCCTGATCCAAAATTTCCATAAGTTTTTATTAAGATTTTGGGGCATGTGTATATAGAATGAAGAAGTAAAGAGTTAATAGTGTCATGACTGCTTGTGGGTGGTCTTTTCATTATGAGGTCAAGAGGTGAATTATGTCTCAGCTCAAGGGTGAATTTTAAACTATTTCTAACTGCTAATATCCTGTCTTCTCCACTAAGCTACTGATTTCTACCCAGATGTTCCCATGTTCTAAAACTACTTTTCTGTCTATTCTAGTGAACATTGTAGGTATGCTAAGCAGTGAGGTGTAGGAAAGGATGGAGGGACAGGAGTGCATGGGGTTGCTGAGGCTTGGGGCCATTCCTACACGAGTCCTCTGGAATCTCCACCTGCATTATATTGATACCCACAAGCCAGGAGAGTAGGTAGGTGAAGAAAAGATTGCCTTTTTAGGAAGTGGAAGATAAATGCTAAATTTTCATTAACAGCAATAGTAAGAAAATAAGAAAAGATAATAGAATGGTATGTTTGAGAAAGAAAATAGCTACCAGCCAGGAACTTTATCTTTTCCTAAATGCCTTTAAAAACAAAGGCAAAATAAACATTATAGCAAAAGATAAGTTTGAGCAGCTAGAGACAAATTGTCCACTCATAGTGTTGCCTGTGGTGGCCCTTTCCCCACCACTCTCTCCCTTCCCTGTTTGCATGATGCCAGATGCAGCTGTTTCCCTCTGGTAAGGTCCATAATCCACAGAATTTAACATCCAGTGTGTGTGACCAAACCAACGCCTAGGTCAAAGGCGTGCCAGCATGGGTGTGGCCACGAGGAGGATTTTCCACCTACATGGCGTATAAATGCCACAGACAAGGTTTTCCATGTGCCATTGTCATATCTCAGCATGCATCTGGGCTTGGCTTAACTAACTATAGCAGGAGGGGACAGACAGGAGGAAGTGAAAACTCAAATATGATCTGGTCGTAGGCATGGAGATAGGAAAATAAACCCAAAGGCGGGTACTGGGAAGAGTTCAGTCTAGCAGATGAGGCAAAATACAAAATGTAATAGTCCAAACAAGTTGTCAGAATCAGGGAATCCTGTATACAATTAACCCTTGAACAATGCTAGGTGGGGTGGGGTGGGGGAATTAGGGGAATGGACTCCCACCTCCAGGCATTAGAAAATCTGCTTACAACTTTTGACTCCCTCAAAACCTATTAGTAACCATTTACCTTATTGATAACATAGTCAATTAGCAGATTTTTTTTGTATGTGTGTTATATATTGCATTCTTAAAGTAATTTAGAGAAAAGAAAACATTATTTAGAAAATCATAAGGAAGAAAAAAGATAGTTACTATTCCTTAAGTGGAGGTGGATCATTATGAAGATCTTCATCACTGTCTTCACACTGGGTTAGCTGAGAAGAGGAGGAAAGGGGAGCTTACTCTTGCTGTCTTAGGGGTACCAGAGATAAAAGAAAATCCATGCACATATAAGTGGACCTATTTGGTTCAAACCTGTTCAAGAGTCAACTGGAGTTGGAATATCAAAGCACGTGGGCAAGGCGACTACACCAACAGTGCAAGCCGTGTGGTGCTATGGCTAAGACATCTAGCTCTGTGTTGGGATGGATCTGGAGCTGAGCCTAAACTTGGCCATTTTCTAGCAGTCTTGCTTGGGAGAAAGTTAATCTTTCAGCTTCAGTTTCCTTAACTGAAGTAGGGATAGTAAGAGGACCTGTGCCGGACTTCTTGTTGGGATATTTGAGGCAACATAGGTGACCTTCTTGCTGTCTGCACATAGAAAGTTCTTGATGTGTGCCAGCCATCGCCATCTGCTACTACTGAGGGCTTTCAGAAGGGTGTATGTGCTCAGTGAGCCCTGGGGAAGGAGAAGACAGCAATGGGCTTAGGAGCCAGGTCCAGGCCTTCCCATCCAGGCCTCAAGCTCTTCAGTAGAGAGGAACCTACTTATGGATCTTTCTCAACTACAACACCCTGCATTTAGTATATCTAGGGTTGAGTGTACTCTAGGGATAACCTTGAAAAAGCAGCAAGAGTGATTCATTCAGACCTGGAAACAGGGAGGCTTTCACCCTGGAGGTGACATTTAAGTGGCAGAGTCTCATTAGTACAAACGTGGCAGTGGGGCCAGGAAGGCAGGCTGCAGGGGCAGGATGGGGAAATGGTGCAGAAAGAATAAGAGAGGAGTGGCTGTGCTTGGGATGTAGACAGGTGCTGGGGAGCATGTGGAGACCAAAGGGCCACGGAAGACATTGAAGTTGGACAAACGTATGCCCTAGTGCTCAGTGTGAAATTATCCCATAGGCAGCATGCAGTCAGTGAAAGATTACTGTAACACAGACCAATGACATACTCAGAGCTGCATTTACAATGACAGGTAGCAGTGTAAAGGATGGGTGGGCAGAGAAAGAGAAAGATAGTGCAAAGTCTATTTGGGAGTGATGGGATGAGCTTGGGTCAGAGGTGATGAGACCTCATATGGGGAGTGGCCTTGGGTGGGGTCACCTCTGGGAGGCTCATTACATGGCAGAGGGAAAGGGGAGGGATGGAGAGGGGGCTTGGGACTCTTTTGTTGAAGAATGGATGAATGACAAGGCATTAACTGAGTAAGGGGAGTAGATGCTAATGAGTTTGATCTGGAAACTTTTGAGTTTAAGTGTTACAGAGTTTGACATGAGTTCAGTGCTCAGGACAGGGTCTGAGCTGGACATAGGCCTTTGAGGATAATTTCTATGTGTTTGGGTGATCAGTAAAGTCTTGGGAGTAGGTGTGGACAATTCCGGGATTATTTTGTAAAGAGAAAAGCACAGGTAGATTCTTGGGAAAATGTGGCCATTTGAGGGGCAGATGAAAGATCCAAGGAAGGGATCTTGAGGGGGAGTCTGCAGAGAGCGGGGGTGGGGGGGAGAACCCCAGGGGAGCAGCAGCATTCAAACCATGAGTGAAGCCAGACTCAGAGCTGGTGATCAAAGTATCGAACCCAGCAGAGGCCAACCAGGTGAGGGCTAAAACAAAGCTACTGAATCCAGTCTTCAGTAACCCTTCAAGGAGCAAGATTGGTGTGGATAGGGGTAGAAGACTCCAGTCCCAATGGTCAGGAGGTGCAGGGGCTTCTGAGCTTTCCCCCAGAATTGTGGAAATGTGTGCCATGGAGGGAGACAGGGAGGTAATCTGTGGGTTAGGCAAAACAGCAGAAAGTTGTTTTTGTTTTAAATTATGAGTAAACTTAAGCTGTGCCAAGAGGGCAGGATGCTGGTGGGAAGAGATTAGCTGCAAGTAAGAGATGGATGAACAGTTGGTGAGGTCATTTCGTCAGGCCTGAGACCTCAAAGCAACATGAGAAATAGGAGCACTTGGCCTAGCGCAAGATTTTTTTTTTCTGATTTATAAAAAATATACGTATATTGGAAATTGCCTAAAGTACAAGCTAAATAATTTCTGCTTGTACAATGGTTTTTTTGGAGGTAGAGACAGAGTCTTACTTCTGTAGAGTGCTATGGAGTCATAGCTCACAGCAACCTCAGACTCCTGGGTTTGAGCAATCCTCTTGCCTCAGCGTCCATAAATCACCTTCACAAAAAGATAAGGAAACATTAAGAAAACAGAAAAGGATTGTCCAGGTATATCAGGATTAGAGATCTGCGGTGTGTGATTGCCAAGTGGACCCAATTAAGGGGACAAAAAGTCTACAGAGGTTTGGAACCAGGCAAGGCCAAGTCCTGGCGAGGCTGGACACTTGGCTCCAAGTTAGAATTAGTTGTCCAGGGCTTCATGAAGGCCGGCATTGAAGCACCAGGCACCCATCTTTACAGCCAGATGGACACTGGATGTGAAACTTACCCGAAAGTCCAATATCTTACATAACATCTCTGCAGTCTAAGTTCATACAAAGACAATCATTCATTTTGGAGACATTCAAGTTAATGTCTTGGTACTGTGGCTTAGCCAAAATCATTAGTGAAGAGAAAAATACTCTGCTGCCAATGATGCTGTCAGATAATGTTTGTGTTTAGGAGATTTTTAATAGAGCTCAGTGTACTATTCAATATTAATGTAAATTGTCTTTGGATGAGACCAGCCATTCTGGTTTTTTTTTTTTAAAAAAAAACTTCTGTAACAATTTGGGTTGTTAGAAGCAGAAATATTTATTTAATAGCAAAATGTTTAACAGTAATAAGCACATAGATGCATAGAATGTTAAGGTCAGAAGAGGGAAAATTGGAGTTTGGTTAGCATTATCTCTTCATTTTAGAAAAAGGAAATTGAGGTCCAGAAGGGTTGGGGTCAAGGCTGGTTAATAGAGGATGGTGGGAGTTAGGGTTATATTGTAGTTTAGGCCAGGCATTTCTGGAGGTCTGTTGACAGTCCAGGACCCTGATCCTCCAGGTTCCATAGACAACCTGATTGATATCTTGAAGCTGAGAATGGATTACTTAGCAACTAAAGGTTACTGTCACCAGAGTCCTGCCCAAGTATAGATGGGAACCCCTGAAGCAAGTTAGGAAAGTTAAAGTTTTCCCCCTAATTTGTAAAGTGTGAGTTGTAATCACATGATGTGATTTTTCCCTCTTTTGTTTACCCTATTTTTTGTTTGTTTGTTTTGATTGTTAATGATTGCTTGGAGCACCTGGCTTTGAGTTACTAAAATTAACTTTATGTTTTATGTCGTCAACATGATTTATGGTTTGGGATTGAATAAAGAGACCGGTGGGAGAATGGATCGAGGCTGCATTTGTTAGATGCTACTAGCGATAGTGTACACTTCTCACAGGCTCTACTGGTTGTTTGACCTGAGGTAACTGAGCCTAAGTCTGTACTTATTTATTTATTTTTATTATTGAGGATTCATTGAGGGTATAAGAAACCACATTACACTGATTGCATTTGTTAGGTAAAGTCCCTCTTATAATTATATCTTGCCCCCTAAAGGTGTGTCACACACTGAGATTTCCACCCACTTCCTCCTTCCCTCTCTTTGCTCTTCCCTTCTCCGACCCCCTCCCTCCTTCCCTCTCTCTGGTCTTCCTTTCCCCAGAGAAAGGAAGTCCTTCTCTCTCTCTTCTCTTCTGTTCTCCCCTTCCCCCATCCCCCGCCCTATATTAGGTCATTAATTGTCCTCATATCAAAATTGAGTACATTGGATTCTTGCTTCTCCATTCTTATGATGCTTTATTAAGAATAATGTGTTCTACTTCCATCCATGCTAATACAAAGGATGTAAATTCTCCATCTTTTTAATGGCTGAATAGTATTCCATGGTATACATATATCACAGCTTGTTAATCCATTCCTGGGTTGGGTGGGCATTTAGGCTGTTTCCACATTTTGGCAATTGTAAATTGAGCTTCAATAAACAGTCTAGTGCAAGTGTCTTTATGGTAAAAGGATTTTTTT
>CAUYQV010061043.1:0-18469 GCA_963574575.1 Galagoides demidoff
AGCTGGGACCACAGGCGCCCGCCACAACACCCCGCCATTTTTTGGTTGCAGCCATCATTGTTGTTTGGCGGGCCGGGCTGGGGATTCAAACCCGCCACCTTAGGTGTACGTGGCTGGCGCCTTAGCCGATTGAGCCACAGGCGCCGAGCTGATGTTCCAATGTTTAAAAGGAAAAATCAGATATCATTTATGAATTTATGAATAAACTTTATTGAATGGTGACCTAATCATTTATTTCAAATTTCTTCTTAGAATTGCATGTTTTATTCTCTTTTTGGCACTTTTGAAGAATTTCATGAAATGGAAAGTAATTATAATGATGACTTTTGATTAAGTATCCAAAAGCCATTGTTTTTGACATGTTTTAGTTTCTTTAATGCCATTTATAAGCCTATACTGAGTACTAGTTATATTCATAGGATATGTCAACTGGGTCTTACAAGCTCATTTATTATTATTATTATTTTATTCTAACATATTTATTTAATGCATAGTTTATTGCATTTGGACATATAAAAATATAAAATATTCCTATCACTTTGGAAAGTTCCCTTATTCTACTTTATGCCTTTAATTTTAAACTTTTTTCCCCCCTGCCAGATGTTCAGACATTACCCCTGAGAAGTGAAGAGCCTCCTGGGACGTATACTTCCAAGAATGTGGATGATTTCTTGCATACTACAAACAGAAACTACTTTATTAAATTATGGACTAAACTTTCAGAGAAAAAATCACCAGTGGTAAGGGAGGGACCGAGGAGTGAGGTAGCAACTTAGTGCAGGGTACAATGTAGGACTCAAAGGGGAATTCATATTTTGAGACTAATAAGTTTTCCCAAAACTATTCTCTCACTGACATCAGCTGAAGATAAGATTTTTTACATCTCTAACAATAAACACTGATTCTAAAAGTAGAAAATCCGATATGAGATGTTGTGAATACCCTTCCCCCAGGCTCTCAGTGAAAACTCTGACACTCAACTTCTATTTAGCAAGACCAGAAAAGCACTACCATAAAATTAACACAGTAAAATATGTATTTCAAGGGAAAATGTGCTTTGTTGCTAGAATATAATTTTGGGTTGGAGGACTAAGCTTAAAATGTGAGTCCACCCAAAGAGTCCATTTTTATAACTTCCCACTACTTAAACCAGTCATATCACTTTGTCCCAAATTAGTGCTCGGAAAGCTTAGAGAAATCAGCTTGGGCAGGTGTATGCAATGCCAGATTGGCACAATATTCAGATTAGGTTGTATTCATTTTCCATTTGTAATCATTTTTAGCTGATGATCTGGGGAATACAAAAAGACTTAAATAATTGCAATTGCAGTTTACACAAACCTGACAGAACTTTTATTCTGGTTGTCAACTCCTTGGCTATGTTTCCTTAAGGCTAGCCTATTCTAAGCAAGTATTGATAATTGCATCATCTTCTAAAGTCACAACCCTAGGCAGTGGTCAAAAGAATCAGATTGGTTACTGGTTACTTCAGACAAAACATCTCAGGTTGTGGTGTGTAGACATATCTACATCGGCTACTCTGATTAAGTCATAATCATTGTTTGTCCAAGCTCAAGAAGCAGGATTTCTGTTTCCGTTTCCTGGATGTTCTGTTGTTCTTTCTCTCTCCTGGCCAGCCTCTGCCACTCACTCATTCTCTCTCACTAACTGGAGAACACTTTCATCTACTGTCCAGTCCCAGCTCTTCATGACTTCTTGGTTCTGTGCCTGTAATTCCAAGCAACTTCACTCCATCTCTTTAATTTATGTTGCTGAAGACAAGCGAATCTAACCAGAAAGCTTGACTCTTAATGTAACCATGGAGGTTACATTAGCCTGTGTGTGCAGAAGCAAGAGGAGGTGGGTGCATTCTAAATGTCTATAAATAACATAAGTGCGTGTCATGATGCTTGAGTAAAAGAAAGTCATATTTATCTCAAATAAAATGAATCTGGAGTTGTTCCCCTCTACTGGGTTTGTGGGAAATCAAACATAAAGTCATTAGAATGAGGATCACTCCTTGCATTTGGATTAAGTTCAAGAATGCTGAGGGTTACACTATCCTAGAAAATCAAGAAAGGGCCTCTGGTCTCCGAGCCACCAGGGTTATCATGGTGATGCTCCTAAGACCCTAAGTTCCACCTCCTCTCTTCTACTTTTAGTAGCTGTTTTTTTAAAGACCTACTGCTGAGATCTTCTTGCACCCTGTGGTGCTGAGTAGCATTGAACAGCTAAGGCTTCCTCTGCATGAGGTGGCCATCATCCTGTCATTCTAGTCCTGGGAAATTCAGCTCTTTCCAGCTCAGTCTACAGTTTCTTCCTCTGCCCTTGGTATCTTGGCTTTTTTGGATGGTATGGCTTGATATTTCTAGGGCCATGTTTTCTTCAAATAACATCAAAATAATATGGCAGCTTCTTTCCTGAGATTTCCTGGCTCCATTTAACCCCACCCCACCACTACGGTCTAGACTTTCTCTTTCTTTTGACTCTGTTGATTCTGTCCTAATGAATTTTTATTCTACTCCCATCAACTTCTCTTAGTTGGGGGTCGGCGACTGTCTTAAAAAGGAGGCCTGGTAGGTCATTGTCAAGCATTCATAGTTGATCCAGCTCCTTTAGAACTTACTGAGTATCTCTTATATTCACCCACGGTTGGAGTGGGAACAACCCCACCTGTGTTTCAGCTGTGTTTCCCAAACTGTCCTGCTTTGCTTTCCAGTGAATATATATTTTTTAAATGTCATGTTCTTTATCCAATGAAGAATATTACTGCTATGTGGAACACAATTGCCCTAAATGTAATTCACAGCTGCTTTCAAAAAGCTGGTTTTGGAATCAGTGACTGTACTCATGTATAGAATAAACATCACTATTATGACTAGAATGATCTACAGAGACATTAGTTTTCCTGTAATCATAAACTTTGATGCTTTTTTAAAAGTTTTTTTTGGGGGGTGGGGGGAATTCAACATGTTAATTATTTGTACAAATTTGAGTACTTACCTCCTACTAATTAACATAGCCTTCACCTCATTTACCCAATTACAGTGTTAAGACATTTGTGTTCTACACCTGATAGACCCAACTTGTACTTGCAATATGTTCCATAGGTGTGGATCCCCTATTACCCCTCCCTCTATTGACCCATCTCCCTCTCTTCCCCTCTCCCTCCGCTTCCCTCCTTCATCCTAGGCTATAGTTGTGATTCATCTTTCATATGAAAGTGTGAGTGATTATAAATTGGCTTCATAGTAGTACTGAATACATTGGATATATATTTTTCCATTCCTGAGATACTTTACTAATTTGTAAGTTGTCTTGGCATTCTCCTGTTCTCAGGTCTTTCACTTGCTATGTTTCTCACTGCATAGACACTGATTCCATGCAGGCATTGTGGCTAATAGAGGCCCACCTGTATTTTGGGGTTTGAGGAGATACTTTGTCACCTGGTTTTGTTGTAAATTTTTTTTAATGTTTTTGATTTTGCTATTTAGTTTATATAGCTATTTTCATGTGGAGATTCTGAAAGATCCAAAAATTATGCTGCCCCTACCACTGTCCCTTCCCAGTTATGATATAATTTAAATCAATCATTGACAGGGAAAAAATAAGGATGGTAAAAAGTGAAATTATAGTAGTAATGTACTAATTTAGAGTGATTTAGAACAAAATAATGGCAAATTCACGTGACAGTGAATGACAAACACAAACAAAAAACAAAATAATAAATTCACAGAAAATTTGTTTAATATACAGTTATTATATAGTAATATGAGGCTATTTTGATGTATTTATGGAGTTGTTCAATATATAGCTTTTAAATGGTGAAATTTAATTTAAATAGGTCTTGTTTCTTTCTTGTTTAATTATAGTCTTCCCTAGACACACCAACAAAATTTTCTTCTCTCAGTTACATAGAAGCACAGAGCTCATGATTAGGGAAGGAGTAAAATGGTCTTGGTAATCAGATATCCACCTGAGACCCTGTTCAGTGGGTGACCACGTTAGCTGTCCCATGTGATGGTTTCTAAGGAACAATTTCAAAAGCTTGACCTAGATGTTTTCAAAATAAGAACAGTTAACAGCAAATTCTAGTTTAGATCACAAAGAATAGTAAGCATTATTCGTTCTTTTTATTATTCTCTCAAACTTACACTCTTGTGAATTAAATATATTCATTAAGCTTCTGCTTTGTACTAAGATAAGTGTGCTGTGAGAAGGGGATACAGCAGTGACCAAAGGGACTTCTGATCTCGTGTATGAGTTTTTGCAAATCAAATCTACTTAACATCTAAAAACTGATTTTTAAAAAAGTTTCCCTAAAAGACATACAAACCCTTCAAACTATGCTGGGCCCCTAGGCTAAGACAAGGGGCTGATCTGGAGCTGTGGTTCCCTCCCTTTAACTGTGGTGCATATACTTTCTCTAACAGGCTTGTTTGTTGTTATCCCCCATGTAATTTTAAGTGAATGTCAACTTACAGTGGAGCGTGGTAACAACATAAAAATCAAAACAGCCTGGCTTATTTTAGATTTAAGTTACTGCAAACCGAGAACAGTGTATTTTAAATGTACTTGCTGTTTAAGTAAATGTTATCATAATCTCTTTATCAATAATAGCCTTTACATGAAACAGATAAGCAGTTGCTAATTTATCTTTTTTGTAAATTAAGAGTTTAATATATCAGGTTTGCAAATCTACTTGATGGACAGTTGCTTAAACAGGTCATCCTGTAGCAGATGAGCCATATGTAAACGTACGAGTTTTTATAAAACAGCACATACTATCTTGTTTTCCTTTTCCCTCTTTTTAAAATCCCCATTTGATATCAGTTTATAAAACTTTTGAGTGCAGAGGCTGTGTCTCTTACCTCTCTGTATCCCTTAGTAAGATGCTTCCTAAGTATCAATGGTGACGGTGATGCTGATGAAGTGTGGCAGAAAGACCTCCCAACTTTTACTACTTTGGTACCATTATGTTCAGTCAATCACTAAGCTACTATATGTGCTAAGATCTGCGAGACTAAAAAGACAATAATAATCTGTATCCTTGAGAAGTTTATAGTCTTATTAGAAAGATACAAAATACAAATCTAAAATATTAATAAAAATTGACATTATTTAGATGTCAAATAAAGTTTATATATTAAGTTATAGTCTTCATAAAAAATTTTGGTTTTAAGTATAAAGTTTTCTATTTTCTTTCCACTGAATAAATAACAATTGTTTCTTAAGCCTTTTTCCCCTTCTTCATTCTACATATTTGTCAATCTCTAGTAAGAAGAGAATTATTCTGGCTATTTTGATCATCTGATATATTTTTAACATAAATATAATTTTCTGATTGTATTTCTTGCTTAGGAAATAGACTCTATATGCAGACAGCATGAGACAGCCCGACAGGCCCTAATGGGAAGGACACCCCCTGATTATACACTCCTATTTCAAAGGTAGCAATTTATCACATTAATTTGTACCTCAGGAACTTCACATTGATTTTCTAGTGTTCAGATATGTCCAAATGAGTCCTAAATCATCAACCTAAACAGAGAATTTGGTATTAAAATGGACCCAGTGATTCAAAAATCAACCCATTTCTAGAATATGTGTTTCCTTTTCATCTCTTTATGTTTTTTAAAATGGCATAATATGCTCATAGCTACTAGAAACTGATGGTTTTTGCAACCTGCAAAAATAATATTTCTAGTAGTGTCTGAATATAAGTATCAGCCACCACCAATGCTATTCATTGACTGCAGGTTCCTTATATCCTGTTGAGTACCCTCTGTTTGTCTGTCCTGACTCTCAAAATGATAGTAAGTAATTATCTGTGGCATCATTTGCTTAGTGTTTCTTTTCCATATTAAACTGCAAATTCCACAGGAGGGAGGACCATTGTACCTTTAGTAATCCATGAGTTTTGAATCCTTAGCATGGAATGTTTCACTTAGTGCCTGCCATGTGATACGGATTTCATGGATGCTAATGGCTATGATAATTATTTTTACATTAATTATTATACATGAAGAGGCATATTTGTGCTTTAAGTTTTACTCAAAATCAATAATCAGGTCATTGGATGATTATGGAAGGTTTGCATGATATTTTCTTACATATAATTCTTGCCTGATATTAATTTACATGTTTTAGTGTTCTGAATTCTCCTTTCTGTATAACTTTTTAGAATATTTGTATAAAAAATGGAGAAGTTCCTATTGTTAGAAAGTTGCTAAGAACACTGACAAATATCGTAGTTATAACATTGAAAACAAATATTTTAGTAAAATTAATAAAGTAGTGACTGGAGGAAGCAGAATGTTAAAAGCCATTTAAAGTTTTTTTCAATTTTACTTCTTTTTATTATCTATGATTTTAAGCTATCTGTTGAGAATCTTTAATCAATATAAATAATGTGAAGTTTTAATCTACTCATCTGCTACCATAGGAAAAAAGTGCTATTAATTTTCTTCATGTTGACAGGTTATCTTTGGATAGTCTGATTGAAAGGATAGGTTGTGTGGTGTATGTACAGTTCTATTGAAGGGTCAAGAGGATGGTGCCAATAAATAGACAGTCTCCCCAGAAGACCTGAAGTAGGGTACCAGGCCTATTTGAATACTCTGAAGAGAGAACTCAAGCAGTTTTATTTTTATTTATATATTTATTATTTATTTATTTATTTTTTGGAGACAGAGTCTTGCTTTGTCACCCTTGATAGAATGCCATGATGTCATAACTCACAGCAACCTCAAACTCTTGGGTTCAACTGATTCACTTGCCTCAGCCTCCTGAGTAGCTGGAACTCCAGGTGCCTGGCTATATTTTGGGGTCTCACTCAGGCTGGTCTTGAACTCCCAAGCTCAAGCAATCAGCCTGCTGCAGCCTCCCAGGGTGCTGAGATTACAGGTGTGAGCCATGGTGCCTGGCTCCAGGCAGTTTTAAATATGAACTCCAAACAGAGCATCACAAGTACCGACAGATGCTCTGAGTTTGCTTACATTTATGTGCCCTTGGGCTGCTTTGCATATAACAACTCTAGCAAATCTGCAGGCCAGCATATAGCATATATGAGGTTTTAAAAAAAGAGTATTTTATATTAGAGTTTGGTGGGGAGTATAATATTAGGATTTTTAGAAATATTTTACTTGGATACTATTTAGAGCATGAGATTATAAATAAAATTAGAAAAGATCTATTTTAATTTTTTATTTGTTAAACCTTGCATAACAAATACTCTAGGGTTTATAATAAAATACATATGAATCTCAAGAAAGATAATCTGCCTATATTAATGGTTTAATAGATAAGAAATATTCACCACAATGCAAATTTGCTTAATCTTCAAATTAGAATGTAATGGTGCCGGTGACTAAGATAAGCTCTCATGTGAGTGGACACATGACATTATTTAACATAGATTTTATTGGTATTTGCATTTATGTGAGAAATCATGGTCAGTATTTAGGTATTACATATGTGTATGCTTGGTACCATTATAAAACTCTTTGGATTTTTTTTTTTTAATTTCTAATTTCAGGGGTTTAGTACCAGCACCTTTCACCAGTGGTCTAAGGGATTATATAAATTTAGGAGATCTACAGAAAAGTTTTGATCTTAGTGAAGATTATTATAAACTTTCCGTTGGATCATTGGATTATTCTAAACTTTCCTTTGAAAAGAGGTGAGTTGAGGAGTTTTGTTAAATAGAATTATTTATTTTTCTGCTGGTTAGTTAAAATCATGGTGTTCATCTCTAGGCTTCAGAGAAATTCTAAAACGAGGAAGCAAGGCCCCACATCCCACTGTGAAATCTGAAGGGCGGAGACCCTGCTTCTCTAGGGAGGGCACAGGCATCTGAGTATAATGCAGGTTTATACAGCTGGAAGTATTTGTCTGGGACTTTGAATCTTGATGGAATAACACAAAGATGTAGGGATAGTTGGAGATTAATATTAGAGTTACCAGAAGCAGAACTAACAGCTCAGAGGAAGGGCCCAGGTATGCACTCTACAATCCAAGCACAGCAATGCTGTTCTGCTGATGTCTTCCTGTATTGCCACTCAGCTGAGTTCTCCTCTCCTACCTAGCTCTTGGTTCCTGCCCAGTTTTTAACTCCGGTTCTCTAGTTTCTATTCATTCTATAAACCTCCCAAAAGCCTTCTAACTACTCCCTTTTTAATATTCCAATTAGCCAAGTTGGTGTATACAATTTGCAACCAACATTCTGATTAGTACAATGCTACCACATGTATTTCAAGATGTTTACTAAGTGATGTCCAATATATAAAAGACCATTTCTGGGCTTCAATGTTTAATATGTCAATAAATAATTCTGTGGTTCAAAAGCTGAATATGTGCAGGTTGAGGACCTCATGTGGACCACACCAGAACCTCTGCCACTGATTTTAATGTCTGACTTTGTGGGCATTCTACTACTTCCTGTTTCTCTTTCGGTTGTTCCTGCCACTGCAATGGACCATCTCTCTGTAGATCTTAAGTACAAACTCCCCATGCCAAGATCTGGCTGGCTAGGTTAGTTGTCATCTACTTGGGGTGGGGTCCTCTTGGGTAGAGATCTCTAACTAGGGCCTTCATAGGTTATGGTGTGGTCAAAAGATTGGCTGACTCTCTATCATATATCCATCCTTTAGCCAATCATTTATGGCCAGACCAGTGGCAGAGAACCAAGTGAAGAACTCTTCAGAAGAGATCTGTAGTTATGGGAGTCTCTCTAGAGGGTACAAATACGTGGCAATGTACCAGACATTAGACAAGAAATGTGACTGAGAGAAGAATATCCATGTTGACAGTGAATAATCTTTTAGAATTGCCAGTTATTTTAATTTTCTTCTTTATCTTTTTTCCCTATAACTTCTAAATTATCTGCATAGGATATATATTTCATATATATGATGTTTTTAAACATCATGAGACTTTGATTTCAATATTCAATAAATGAGAAAAACACCAAAAGGATATATACCAAAATACTATATTATTATGTTCTAATGATGGGATTATGGCTGATTTTTGTTTTTTTGTTCTTCCCTCATATTTTTAGCAGTGAGCAGTTTTATAATTTTTGAAATATTATTATAACTTTAAAAAGTTATTTTAGAAGTCATCCATAGCAAAGGGATATTTTATGACGGCGATTTGTCATAATGAGAGTGATAATTTCAAAAATGTGCAATGTTTTCTTTCATCCCTAAGTTTTATTATTGTGACAGTTTGAGTTTCCTTTTGTAAATTTGATGATAAGAAAAAACTGTCCCTTCTAAATGGTTCTTTCTGTGTTTTTCACTAGATACTAGAGACCTAGCATTGTAGTTAGTTAGCTTTTTATAGCAATATTGAAACTGTGGATCTCCAAGGACTTGTTGGAGCTCTGGATTATTAGTACTCCAACTTAGGCTGATGGAAATATAGTGAGAAAGAGAAAACAAAATTCCCAATGGACTGCAATAGGCTTACATGTTATCCCTTCCCCTGAGTCTGACACCTCATATGTGGTCATGCATGTGTCTTTCAACTTCACCACTTTCCTCTGACTTTCAACACATATTTGTTTCATACTTTGATACAAAGGAAAAGTAATTACCAGAAGGCAGAACTTGGTATGTGATCCTTATTTTGGTGTGTTTTTTAAATGCAGACATATTCTTATCCAAAAATAAGAAACCAATACGTATGTGTTATGGGTGAACTGTGACCCCCACCCTACCCCAAATTCATATGTTGTGGTGCTAACTCTAAGCACCTCAGAATGTGATCTTATTTGGAAATAGGGTCATTTCAGAGGTAATTAGTTAAGATGAGGTCAGACTGAAGTAGAACAGTCCCCTCATCCAACTGTTCTCATACAAAAGGGACACAGACACACACATGGGGAGAATGACCTGTGATGAAGGCTGATGGGGCAGCCTCAAGGAGCCCGAAAGATAACCAGCAAACCCCAGAGCTAGGAGAGAGGCATGGAATGATCCTCCTTCACTTCCCTCAGAAGGAACTAACCCTGCTGCTGCCTTGATGTCTGACTTCTCGCCCCCAGACCTGTGAGACAATAAATTTCTGTTGTTTAAGCCACTCAGTTCATGGTACTTTGTTATAGAGCCATAGTAAAATAATACAATATGTATTAAAAATCCAGTGAGATTCTCCGTGCCATTTTCCTTCTGTGTTCCCTTTGACATACTATATTTATATACCATATGCATATATTTAATTGTATGTTATAAAATTTAACCTAATATCTTTTATATGTTATATTTATATCACTTTATTACTTTTTTGATTAAGGAAAAGAGAACATTTTTATACTTCTATTATTTGAAACAAAAGAGCTATCCTTTAAACAATAAATGTATCTCAGGCTATATTCAAGGGGAAAAGACTCAGTCTAGGTAAAAATTTAGAAAGAAGATTCCATGCATAGCTTAATAATGGTACTTTTCTACTGCAAGAAGAAAGAAAAGACTTGTCCAGGACTGGAAACTCTAGATGTTGGCAATATTGGTCTCAGCTTATTCTTCTCTAGGAAGTAGCTTCTTGGACATGCTCAATTACCCTATATGGGAACAAGAGATTAGGAAACAAGGTCTCTTAGGACCACAAATGCTCTATAAAGGGGGTCTTGGTGAGGGGTTTCCAAAAGCTGTTGTCTGACAAAAGGAAGACATCTTAAGAACTCAGCCCAAAATGGTAAGATGGACCCTCTTTCAAGCAAGCAATTAGACTTCTCTCCCACTTAGTAACAAGTAGACAAAACTTCCCACTTGGTAACAAGTAGATAAAACTTCTAAGTGCTGTAGCTTCTGCTTGCCATTCAAACATAGTTCAGACACTGTGAGTGGCTCCACACTGGTTGTGTCACCTTCAGTATGCTTATACTGCCCAGTACCTTTCCTCCCGGCTCAAGGACAGGACCAGATAGCCAATTAGACTGTTTCTAATAGTAGAGCCACAAGCTCCTGGGGACATCTCAGTCATCTTCTTCTACCTTTCTGTCTCTGCCACAATCATAATATCTCCTAGTAGACATAGATACCCTCATTAAATGATGGGCTTATTTTGTATAGACCCATTTGCATCAGCCTTTGCTATGCCAGATATAAACCTAAGTTAAATGTAGAGTGTGAATAAGTGAAGGTCAACTTAAATTTGATCCTAAAAACGTCCTTCTTTGTGGGATAGAGATCATTACATTGGAACTACAGAGAGGAAAGTATAGTCACAGCTAAATTCTGGGTTATGTAACGAATGATTATCTATTAATTTTCAACATTTTAATTCAACCTTTGACAAAATCATGAAAAGACAGAACTATGACAGAAAAGACCTCTAATGACAAAGGTTGAAGGTGAAAGGCCAATGTTATTACCATCTGTTGTTGACGGAAGAAGAAATGGAGGCTTTTAAATATGGTATATGAAGATGTAGGTCTAACAGATGGAGGAACTGAGAAAAGAGAACTGTTTGAGGAGTGTGATACACCATCTTTATTATGACAAAAATCTTGTATCAACAGATATATTTAAAACTGATAGATCAATAACGGTCAGTAATGTATTATTTAGAAATAAGATATTGTTGAATATTTAGAAAAGACATGGTTAAAAATAGTTATTTCTCTGGGAGTAAAACAGGGCTTGGGAGAGGTGGGACCTGGGTTGGTGTTTTTGTATTGTAAGCCCTTCTGTACAATTCGACTTCATTTTAACCATACATATACAATTAAGTTGATTAAAATGGTAATGAAAAGTTTTTGGTGATATGAGGGAAAATTTCAAAAGATGAATGTATTTTGATTATATAAACATTTTAAGTTTCTTTGGGTCCAAAACAAATTTTAAAAGAAAACAGTACACTATATAAAATATAACAAAAGGGTTAAATTAATATTCAGAGTACAAAGAATTCACACAAATTGATAAGAAAAACACTAAAGTCTTCAACAGATAAATGAGCAGAAGACATACACAAAAGGGCAGGATATGGGAAGCTAATTAATAAATATAAGAAATAATGTTCACTTGTGCTTGTAATTAGAAAGTATTTTAATAATATGCTATGTTTTGCTTCATGAGTTAGAAAAGCTATTTTTTCTAAATTATTAAAAAAGTGGCATGAGAGAAAAATACTGCTTGAGGGCACAAGGTTGTTGGGAGTCTACAATTTCCCAACTTTTTGGAGAGTAATTCATTTTTATCAAAATTATAAAAAATATATTTACCATTGACCCAGTTATCCAATGTCTGGGAATTGATACTGTGTTTGTCCATTCATCCTGCTATAATGAAATACCATACACTTTGTGGCTTATCAGCAACAGAAAATTATTTCTTACAGTTTTTGAGGCTGAGAGTCTAAGATCAGGGCATCAGCAGATATAGTGTCTGGTCAGTGCCCACCTCCTGATTTGTAGCTGGCAACTTCTCGCTTTGTCCTCATACAATGGAAGGGGCCGGGAGCTCTCCAGGGTCACTTTCAGAAGGGCACTCAGCCTATTCACAAGGGCTCCGCCCTCATGATCCCACCTCTTACTGCTGTCATCTGGGAAGTTAGGATTTCAATATATGAATTTGGGAGGAATGGGACAAAAACATCCGAGCCCATAGGATATGCTAATAAAATAGCTCAAAATGCAGAAAATCATTATATATAAAGATACTCATTATAACAAAAAGTTGTGAAGAACCTGAGTGTCTAAAAATAAAGGAATGATCAAACAATGTATAAAGCATATACTCGAGAGATGGTTGTGCAGCCATTAAACACCAGTATTCAGAGAACTGTTAACAGCATAAAATTGTTCACTGAAAATGTGCACAATCATATAAAATGAAAAAGCAAAACTATGTGTAGAAAAAACAGGAGCCAAAATGTAATCGTTGTTTTCTATGTGTGGTTTTCCTCTTTTCCTTCTAGTTTTCTGTATTTTCTACATTGCCTATAATGCATATGTTTTGCTTTTATAATGAGAAACACTTAGCAAACTTTATTTTAAGGAAATTAATGCAATGATTAAAGATAAGTCCACCTAAGACTATTGAACTGAAGTGTAAATGTGCATGGGCTGGGAGAGGCAGAAGGACAGAAACAGCAGATCTCGTATGGCATGTCCATGTGCTAATTCCTGTTCTGGGAATGTGATATATGCCATTGCAACACAGATACATATTCATTTTCAACAACTTCCTCACAAGGATTGATACTGCCATTATCCCTACTTTTAAAATGTGACAATTGAGGCAAGTTAATTAATGGGCTAAGGGACTTGCTCAAGGGCAGGTAACTAATAAGTTTCAGAGCTAAGATCTCAGCCCAGGCCAAAAATGCTCGAGTCTCTGGGCTATGCCACTTGTCTGTACCATCTGCAAGGCTTAGAATCTAACTGAAGAAATTAGACGTGTATGAGAGAAACACCAAAAACACAGAAAAGTCTGTGAGGAATGAAAGACAATTAGTTCAGATATAATTTTTTGCCTGGTGTTCATTATCTTCTAAAAAGGAGTTTCTTTTTTCCCTGCATTTTCTTTTTTCTCCTCCAACCACCTCTTATTTGCTAAATCCTCCCAACACATCCCAAAATCCCCAACAGAGAATTCACATTCTCTATTGCATGCTAAAGGAAACTTCTTGAACTTTTAAAAATATGAAATGTGAAAATATTTCAACTCTCTGTCTGAGAGGTTTGCCTACATTTGTACCTGTTCTTTTTGACATTCACTGGTAACTGGAAATCTTTCTTTTTGTGGGTGCATGAGGAATGCAGAGAACTTTTTTGCTTGGCTTCAGCATGATCCCTTGCCAAAGTCTTTCACTCTTTTTTTTTTTTTTAATTAAATCACAGCTGAGTACATTAATGCAATCATGGGGTACAGTGTGCTGGTTTTACATACAATTTGAAATGCTTTCATCAAACTGGTCAACATAGCCTTCACAGCATTTTCTTAGTTATTGCATTAAGACATTTATATTCTACATCTAGTAAATTTCACATGTACCCTTGTAAGTTGCACCATAGGTGTGGTCCCACCAATTACTATTCTCCCTGCATCCCCCTTCCCCCTCCACCCCTTCCCTTTTCCCTTGGTCTTGGGCTATAATTGGGTTATAGCTTTTTTATGAAATTGGTTTCATAGTAAGACTGAGTATATTGGATACTTTTTCTTCCATTCTTGGGATACTTTGCTAAGAAGAATATCTAAGTCTTTCTAGCAACTGAGGGCACTCATCAGTGTGACAGCCAGTGAGGTCAAAGGTGTGGTCTACCAAGTGTTTATTTACATCAGCCACCATCTGTCCTTGGCCCAAGAGACCCAGAAACCTGGGCTGGAGCAGACCCGCTGTGGCCAACTCAGAAGAGAAGCTTGTTACATTGGCTATGGCACTCTCTCCCCAAGGCCCAGTGGTGACACAACTCCAGAAACTTCATGTTTCCCCATCTTGCCTTTTTATTAAGTGAATTATCCTACTTCCAGCCCCAAATCCACTCTTTAAAGGTATCTACTCTTTGTCCTGTTAATCTTCCACACCAGCTTCTTCCTATCATTCCTGAAGTTAACCTTGACTAAGAAGGATTCCAGAATCATTTAGTTGAAGAAAGGAAACCCACCAGAAAAGGGACAAGAGCCTAAACATACTTTGGGGTCCCAAGATGAGAGGTGTGGGGTGCATAGTAGAGGAACCCTTCCACCTTACTATCCCCCTTACTGAGACAGGGACTCATGGTGTGACTTCAACCTTTAGTGAGGAAACTTCACCCAATAAATCTCTCCCACCCTCCTGTTTATGCCAGAAAATCTACCATGTGAGTTCCAGTTCTATATTCCTTTAAGACTTGTTATTTTTTTCTCCAAAAAATAGCGGTTTAAGAATCA
The DNA here is from genome assembly GCA_963574575.1 of Galagoides demidoff. Lineage (NCBI taxonomy): Eukaryota > Metazoa > Chordata > Mammalia > Primates > Galagidae > Galagoides > Galagoides demidoff. The sequence continues at coordinate 14,883 of CAUYQV010061043.1, forward strand.
GCCATTTTCATGTGATAAGTTTCAAATTCTTTAGCAAATTTGATGGGAGTCAAGCACAATTGTACAAGTGAAGGGTCCAAAACCATGAGACCTGAGAACTGTAAACCAAGATCAGCTACTTTGCAATGCTTTGCATGCCTCCCTGGGAGGAAGCCAGGACACAGGTGAACCCCACAGGAGAGGAACTTGGCAGTAGGAAGTGCCTTGGCCCAGAAACAGGGTTTCTGGTACACTGATCATACCCCAAGATTATCCTAAATAGGGAGACAAAAATCACAGTCCCCCAGAACTAGCTTTAGGTATGCCCAATTTGGGCTTCAGATCTTGTTTTTGCTATCCTTTAAATAGCAAAAACTGCCATTTAAAAATTGTCCTTGATTCTGAAGTCCTAGAGATTGGGATTTGTGCCTTACTCATCTTGTTTTATTTTCTAGCACCTGTTGTGATTCCTTGCTCTCAGTAGGTACGCAGTTGGGTTTTGTATAATGGATGGGAATTTCATGCTAGTGTGTAAAGTACTTAATGCACGTCCAGATACGCCAGCTGCTATGTAGCATGGGCTGCAGATACCATTTAAAGCCAGCTCAGTAGAGACATGTTACAAACTACTGACAGGACTTGATAAAGGCAACCCAGTGAAATCAGAGGCAGAGATCATATGCCCTGTAGTTGTCTGGCATCTCAAAAACATCTTTCACTTTTTATTTTTTTCAGGTTAACTTCCGTGAAATATTCTGCATTATATCAGCCCCATCCATGGTCCAAAGATTGGTCTTTTCAGCCTCCAGAGGGGAGCATTTCTTCACGCCCAGGATCAGCAGTGAGTGAGAGTGACGTGGATTATGCCTTAGAAGGTAGGAATTGTTTTACAAATATAAACATATATTTATTATTTATATATGTCTCTCTCTGTCTTTCTGACGGTTCTAGATTTTTTTTTAATAGGTGTGTGAAGTCAGAATTTCCCTCTGGAGGAGGGCGCCTTATTTTGTTCCCAGTTGTTACAGATGAGAAACAATGTTCAGAAAGGTCAGACTATGCCCGAGGTCATATTGCCCTACTTAGAGGGCAAGCTTTTGCTCTGCCCATCTGGCCACAGACCTGGAAGAGTCTGGGGTGAGGGGTACACGCGTTCTGGAGAAGGTCTTTGGTGACTGAAACCCCATTTGCCGAAGAAGAGGAGAAACATGGAGGGTTTCAAATTGCTGTCCAATCTTTCATTGTGGAGGCTTGGAAGAATTCTTCTGGTTTGGGGCTTCAAGAATCTCAGTCAGCCCCCTCTTGCCTGTTTTTGCCCCCTTCCTCCCCCAATATACACGTGAATGCATGTGTCAGGCAGAGACAGAAGAGCCATTGAATTTTTCTCTTTGGGTTTGGTGGCAGTGTTTATAAATAACACTGAGTGAAAAGTTTGAACAGTGTGGGGAAACTGAAGAACTAGAAGTGAAAGTGAGAATGTAATCCCCATGTCAGGATGGAAGGGGGGGCTTTTCAAGTAATTGATAGAGGGATGAGTAAGCTGGGAGAATTCCTTAGGACCTGCAGGCTAGGAGGGAGCCATAATTTGTAGTCTTGTGGGTGGAGGGTGTTCTGCCCAAGCCCAGAAGAGGATATTCTTCTTGAACCCTGCTTGCTTGGGTGACCAAAGGAACTAGAAAGAGAATGTAGACATCTTAGGTTGCATAGGACAAGACACAGAAGACGGTATCTCCAAAAGGAAGGGATTATTAAAGCAGGTGCGTAGTCTAACTAATTCAAAAGTAGACTCCCTTTCAGTTGTAGCAGTATTTTGATCATTAGTCAAAATAAGATAGTTTCAAGAATTTTATCATGGAGGACACAAGGAATAGAATTCCAACACCAAAGCTCCAGCAAATAATCCCAAATCCTCAAGTATGTTATCTATGTTATCTCACAGCCCTTAATGGCTGCCCTGCCATCCCAGGGCCTGAGGGGACCAGGAGCTCCGGACCAAACATGGCACAAGGCTCATTATGTTTTTGGCTTTCCATAGGACAGTGTCCCAGATCATCCCTATCTCATTTTCTTTCCTCCACCTGTATCCTCCCTCAAATGGTTTACTTAGAGTCAAGCACTGCTTTCCAAACGGAGTGTGGCCAAAGCAAAATGGAGCTGTTGTTTGTAATATTTGCAATATGTTACAGTGGAAAGAGCATTAGGTTGGGGATCAGAAGACTTGGGTTCTATTTCCATTTCTGTGCTATCTGGCTATTTAAGATTGTGCAAGTCAGTTAACATTTGAGCCTTGGGAATAATATCATCTATCCTACAAAGATATAATATTATCATACAAGATGGCCATAAAGTTTATGTGAATAGTTGTCTATTTTAAATTTCACATGAACATTATGGCCACTCTGTATATTACTGTAACACAAATATGTATATTATAGTGTAACACATATTATAGGACCAGATAAGATGAGCCTATGGTATAAGTAAGAAGTCGGTTGCTATATACTTTCTAGGTATTTTCATACACATAGCAGAAGATTGTGTTGGTTTTCTTTAGGGGTGGTTTTTTATAGATTTATTTTGTTCCTTTGAATGGGCCATGTTTTTATGTTTCTTCATTGCTTTGTGATCTTCGGTTGAAAATCAGGCATTTGAAAAAAATAGCCACCTCTGCATAGTCCACCAGGCTGCGGACTGGTCAGTGCAGGGAAGACCTTCACTAATTAGCAGGGTGTACTCTGAGCCTCTGAGAAGGCCTGCATGAAGCCTTGACATCTTTTCAGGCCTTTTCTGGGTATGCTTTTTCCCTGGGCTTGTGTCTGTACTTTTTCCAAATTCCCAGTATACCCAGCTGCTTTTAAATGTCTCGCTTTTCCTAACAATCTTACCTCTGCTTATTACCTCTGGCTTTAGCTGTCCCATTGTTCCCCAGGTAGTAGCCCCTCATGGTTTCCATGAGCCATGCCTGCTATTTCCTTTGGTGTTTCCTGGTTTGAGATCCCAGATAGACTTCATTGGGCTGCCTGAACTCTGAGTTAGATAATACAAAGACCCTTTCAGCAGTCCCCAGGTGGGTTAGATCATTGCAAATTAAGTCTATTCTACTCTCTCTGGCTCACAGAAGGAAAACTAGAGAACTGGTGATACTTTTCCAAATCCCACTGTAGGATGCTGGGGAGACCTGGGGGGAGGGGGAGTAAAAACACTATGGAAATTCCTCCCATCTTGAATGTGGCCTTTTCTTGATTTGGGCATTTGTTTGGTTGCTGTACGTATCTGACTGACTGCAGAGCTCCTGGAAGGTTATTTCTTAGCTATTCTCTGGTTATTTAGTCTTTCCATGGGAGAATGCAGAGCTTCTTAATATGCCCGTGTGCTGTGGGCACATATACCACACTGCCGGCTCTGGATCAATGAAACTCTTATGCCTGTTTCATAGGAACTGCCAAACCAGGTCTCTATCATCCAATATATGTACAGTTGATTTTTTATTTTTTTATTTTTTATTTTTTTTTGAGACAGAGCCTCAAGCTATCCCCCTGGGTAGAGTGCCATGGCATCACAGCTCATAGCAACCTCCAACTCCTGGGCTCAAGCGAGTCTCCTGCCTC
>CAUYQV010061044.1:0-32265 GCA_963574575.1 Galagoides demidoff
AATCGGCTAAGGCGCCAGCCACGTACACCTAAGGTGGCGGGTTCGAATCCCCAGCCCGGGCCCGCCAAGCAACAATGATGGCTGCAACCAAAAAATGGCCGGGCATTGTGGCAGGTGCCTGTGGTCCCAGCTACTTGGGAGGTGGAGGCAGGAGACTCGCTTGAGCCCAGGAGTTGGAGGTTGCTGTGAGCTGTGATGCCATGGCACTCTACCCAGGGGGACAGCTTGAGGCTCCATCTCAAAAAAAAAAAAAAATCCAATGCTATCATGTGTTGATCAGCTCAACCTGGAATTGCAAAGCAGTACACTTTAGGTTCAAAGAAGTACCCGTACGGTTTCTAACACATCCCAGCTCTGTGACGGACATTTGTTCATTGATTAATGCGGTCTTAACACCAGATGCCATCCTTTAAGAGTCTTATTTTCTCTCAATACATGATGATGAATCCATGTTTGATCCAAAAATAAGTTGTCAATTATAGTGTAACATCAGTGATTTGAAAAATAAAGCAAATCCTTCCTCCCAACTAGCTGCCTAATTTGTGGAGCCCAGTGCAACAGGAAACTGCAGGATCCCCTTGTTCAAGACAAAAAACTTTGAGATAGTGACAGCACAGCATTAAATCAAGTATGCTAAGCATGGCCGGATGACAGGCACTGGCCCTCGCCTGCCCCTCATTTGATTAGCATGTGTGGACACCTACTTTTTGATGGACGTTGTGTCTGCCATATACATTATCGTCTGTCATTGTCACAGCAACCAGTCTCAGAGAAATTCCTGAACTTGCTCAAGATCAGATACAAAAGTGTATATAATTCCACTTTTTGTGAAGCCCAAATGTAGGGCTTTGTTTCCACTAAGCAGAAGGTGTCTGTTCTGAACAATGTGTTTTCACAGAGGCTGACATGTGCTGTCTTGTACAATTGTCTCTCATCAAGGCATGTGGATAACACTTAGCGTGAGTTGAGGAGTTACCAGGTGTCAGGCAATGCTCCCCTCATTTTGCAGTTATTCATTCAGTTGGCATCTGACAGCGCCCTCATGCTGTTTCACTCAGGATTTGGCAGAAAGCAGAAAGCACAACTCCAAGGATTAACTGCAGAGATTCTAATGAAGGGGCTGCTTTCAGAAGCATCGATGAGATTAAGAGAACCTCCAAGGAACGTGGATGCATCTGGACCAGCAAGCTTCCCAGGCCCAAAGGAGCAAGTAGTGTCACTAGGACCTAGAGGTGTCCTTTTAGCCAAGGCAGAGAGGCTGCTTGTTAGGTCCGGTGCCCTTAGGTAAAGGACAGCCACTGATAAATCCTGGTGTGTGTGGGGGACAAACGCTCTTACTCTTCTTCTGCTGTCCTTGGACCTTCTGCCCAGGGCATCTCTGTGCCTGATCCAAAGGATTTCCCGGCTAAAGTCTGATGGCTTCCTGGAACACACGAGGGCTGAGGGGGTGGTGGAGAGAATGGAAAGGGAAAATGTGGAAAAACTAGAATAAGTGTCACACCTATTTTATAGATGATGAAATGGAGACCCAGAAAGCTGGGGTGTCTCGTCTCAACTCACACAGCAAAGGAGTAGCAAAGCCAAGTTCAAACTCGGGAAGTCCTGTGGAACTGGAACCTTAACAAGGTGTTCTAATATATCCTCAAATGGAATGGAATGGAAGCATGACGGATGGCTATAAATTGGCTGCTGCTTTCGGGCTTGTCTGTTTGGGATATTGCAACGAGGAAAAGGCAGCCTGAACAAAGAGAGCTGAATTTTAATCCCCATAAATGTGTGCAATTGGATTACTTTCAAGGTGAAGAATAATTAGGATTAGAATTGCGAAGTATTGCCTGAAAGGAAATGATTGGTTTGTAGTTAAGTACATTAACTTTGAGGCAAATGAATACTTGTGAATCACTGTCACAAGTTCTCTTTGAAAAGTTCTCTTTCTTAAAAAGAGTACACATCTTCTCAAATTTATATTCCTTACAGCTTGTTTAAGTCCTACATTAACTCAATGTTTATGCACTGAGACCCTTCTGTGACCTGCATTGTTCTAGGTGCTAAGGACATACCCGTGAACACAAGAGATGAAAACTCTGTTCCCAAAGCACTTAAACTCCGGTGACAAGAGACAGACAATAAATAAATAATGAATAAATATATAAGAGTGCTATAAAAAATGAAACAGAGTAAGAGAAGGCCTGGAGGGGGGAGAGAGAGAGATTATTTAATATAGAATTAAATGTCTTTTTCTGATAAGGAGACATTTGAACAAAGAACTAAAGGAAACCTCTGCTTTATTCATAATGCGAAAGTAAACTTTAGCCCAGGTGCATCTATAATTTTAGATTCAGAAGGGACACAGAGGTCCCTGTATTCTATAGTGAAGACTCTGGGGCTAGGAACTTAATTAAATCTTTTATCCAGTGCCATATGTTAAATAATTGTCAAAAATCTTGAGCCAAAAATAATCTAGTAGGACTCTCATTCTGTCGTTCAACAAATCTTATTAGGTCCCCATTATGTGCAAGGTACCCAGTCTCATGGTTTTTGCACTGGACCCTTTTTACTGATTCAGAGTCAATTTCAACTTAAGGAGCATTACTGTGACTTTTAAGTCTTGGCTACCTTCAGGTATGTGGTGGTAAGTGGTAAGTGTGTGGTTAAGTGTGGTGAGTGTCCAGATGCCTTGGAAGATAAACAAAATCCTAGCAGTTGTGGTTAGTAGGATGTCATGTTACAGACCTCTCTATCTCTTCTTTCAGTTGATTTATTAATTTTTTTGTAAATTAGACTCTGGTGGTTCATGTAGACTGGTTGAAATTCATGCATTCTCTCTCTCTCCTATCTTCAATCTGTGTTTATAAAAATCACATAACTGTAGCCTCATTGTGTCAGTGTGGGAGATTGGGCAAAGGGATAAGGACTCAGGCAGGAAGGGAGCCAGGCCATTCATGCTCAGATCAGAGGGTGAAAATGGACAGTCAAGGGAGAACCAGTGTCAGAGGGTGCCACAAGATGTTAGAGGGCATTATACCTAGGACAGGGTCTAGGGGTAGGAAGAGGGCCAGTGGCCAGAGTAGGGAGATAGAGATCTGGACAGAGACAGGGGGAGGTAGCTGAAGGTAAAAAGGGAGACAAGGTTAGCTAGGCCAAAAGGGTTGAGGACCAGAGTGAAAGTGAGCAGCCAGTACCTATGATGGTTCATTTTTTGGTGTGACAACTTGACTAGGCTAAGAGGTGCCTAGATAGCCTGATAAATCATTATTTCTGAGCATGTCTGTAAGGGTGTTTCTAGAAAAGATCAGTATGTGAATCAGTAGACTGAGTAAAAAAGACCTCCTCATCAATGAGGGTAGACATCATCCCATCTTTGAGGACTGTCTTAGTCCATTCTCTGTTGCCTATAACAGAATAGTTGAAACTGGTTATATATAAACAAGAGGATTTATTTCTTTTTTCTTTTCTTTTTTTTTTTTTTTTGAGACGGAGCCTCAAGCTATCCCCCTGGGTAGAGTGCCATGGCATCACAGCTCATAGCAACCTCAACTCCTGGGCTCAAGCGAGTCTCCTGCCTCAGCCTCCCAAGTAGGGACCACTGCCACCCACCATAACGCCCAGCCATTTTTTGGTTGCAGCCATCATTGCTGTTTGGTGGGCCCGGGCTAGGGATTTGAACCCACCACCTTAGGTGTACGTGGCTGGCGCCTTAGCCAATTGAGCCACAGGCGCTGAGCCGAGGATATATTTCTTACAGTTATGGAAACAGAAGCCCAAGGTCAGGGGACTGCATCTGGTAAGGGCTTCCTTCTGAAGGGGACTCCTGCAGAGTCCTGAGGCTGTACGGGGCATCACAAGGCAGGGGGGCTGAACCTGTTAGCTCAGGTCTCTCTTCCTCGTCTTATAAAGCCATAAGGTCCCCCCTCTCCCATGATCCATTAATTTTTAATCTGTTAGTCCATGAATGGCAAAGTCCTCATGACCCAGTTATCTCTTAAATGTTCTACCTCTCAATACTGCCACACTGGGAACTAAATTTCAATGTGAATTTGGAGGGGCAAATATCCAAACCTTGTCAGGGCCAAAGAAGACAAAAAGATGGAAAAAGGGTGAATCCATTCTCTCTTTTGGAGCTGAGACATCTATCTTTTCCTGTTCTTAGACATCAAGCTCTCGGTTCTCAGGCCTTTGGACACCCCTCTTAGTTCTCAGGGCTCTGGCCTTGGAAGGCACTATACCTACCAGCTTTCCTGCTTCTCCAACTTGCAGACAGCTGACTTTTTGGCCTCCATAATCATGTTAGCCAATTCCCATAATAAATCTCTTCTTATGTATCTATATATATCCTATTTGTTCTGTTTCTCTGGAGAACCCTAATACTTTGCCAGAGATGACTCTTACAGACAAGTTCCTCTTCAGGCTGTGTTGAAAGGCCCAGCTTCCACTGCTTACAGGGATGACAAGTACTTTGAATATAAACTTACATTGAATAGTATTTTTAACTTTCAAAACCCCTTCAGACATACACACTGTCATACTTAATCAATGAGGTAATGAATGCAGGTATTTTACCCATGGTTAAGGGATGAGAAAATGGAACTCCAAAGATGTTGAGAAGTTGACTCAACGTCTGCTGATGAGATGAAGGGAGAACAGGAATAGAATTTAGGTCTTCTAACCTCCCCCTCTCATGTGGCTTTGACCTAGGCCATGAGTTAATGGACACTCATCTGGATGTTTCTTTTCATTTCTTTTCCAGTAACCATTTTATTTATGCTTTTATATTTAAGAAAAACATGATTGCATGATACTCGAAGAAGAACCCCCTCCACCTTCAAAAAACCACAGCAGGCAAAACTGTGTGTACTGATTGTTGTTGCAACCAGCCCAGGTAAATGTTGCCCCAAACGAAGAGCAAAAGCCTCGCTCCTCCATGTGCAAAGACTCATCAGGGTCTCTGTGAATAATTCCCATTCTCTGAGGACAGAAAAGAGACTGTGAAAAGAAAGGATTACATGACCTGTCACTTTGGGATAGGCCTGTGGAGCCTCATCATCAGATCTGGAATCTGAACCAGGGTCTGAACAGATGCTGGCCTGGGAAGGGCTTTGCACTTTCCTTTGAGAAAAAGGGAATTGACAATGAGCCACTATGTCAAAATCTGAGTCCGGGGCCCTGGAGTAACAGGTTCTAGCCAGACTGACTTGTGTAGGAACCCTGGTTGGATGGTAGAGTACAAAGTTACACTCATGAGTATTTTTCCGGGTCATATCTTTGTTGTTTCTGTTACGCACTCACAGTGAAATATAGAGGCCAATTCTGGAACCAGGTCATCTGGGTGCCTGCTGTGAGACCCAGTGCAACCACTAACTTGGTCATATTATTTAGCTTTGCTAAATTGAAGTGCTATCATCTGTAAGAGATGGACAGCAATAATATTAGTCAGGGTCACAGTAATAATCACATGTGTTTTCAAATTGAGAAACTTACCAATGTGGGCAGAATTGGGGGAAGCACCCCAGAGCTGCCACATCAGGGGCCGGTATGGCCCTTGGGCTCATGCAGTGTTACTAGAATGGCCCTGATGTTTTAGTCCCACTTCTAGATGATGCTACCTCCTACTGGTCACCCCCACAATGGCTGAACCCAGTAGTATCCAGAGTATGGGGGAAACCAGGCTGAGGCCATCAACCTAGGCTACCTGCCTAGTCTAGAGCAGAGTTCAGAAGGCCAGGGGGAGAATCTGGAGGGAGAAACAGAGACTATCCAGCTCAGTAACTGCTGCTTCATAGGGTTGTTGTGATGATTAACTAAGTCACTCCATGGAGCTCTTTGAGCAATGCAGGCACACAGTAAGTGTTCTAGCAAAGTCTGTTATTATTTTTGTATCCTCATATCTCTCTGTGTCGTTTAGCATCCAGGTTGCTGGAGGATGGGTTGAGCCACTCTGTATGTGTTCAGCACTGGCCTAGCTCCTGCTTTCTGGGGAATCTCTCTCTGTCAAGGCCAAATCTATGCTTCCCTCCCTGGGGCATTGCTTTTATATGAAAGCAATGGCCTAGCTCCTGCTTTCTGGGGAATCTCTCTCTGTCAAGGCCAAACCCATGCTTCCCTCCCTGGGGCATTGCTTTTATATGAAAATGCGACTTCTATAATTGGGGACAGTTATCTCTGAGGAAAGGAGCTTCTGAGTTTGGCCCAGGAAATGAGCCTCTGGAATGCTGGTCCCATCTGAGACAGCCTTTCCTTCTCATCTGATAAAGTAAACCTCCTGCAGACAGTCCATCAGAATCCCAGACACAAGCTGACCATACCCAGGCTGAGCAGATAGTAAATCTCCTGTTTTCCCTTGAGCTATGACTTGGGGACCCAGGGTCAAGTCCAACTCACTTCCAGAATTGAGTCTTGTCACTTACCCCCTCCAGAAGTTAATAACAGATGTTGCTACCATCTATCAGGAGTCTAATTACACTCTAACAGTATGTAAGAAGCTTTGCATATTTTATGACATCTAATCTTTATGGAAACTCTGCCAAGAACTAGGCTTCCCATATTACAGGGGAGAAAACTGAGACTCAGAGGCTTTGCCCAGACACTGAGTAGCAGGAAGCTCAAGATTTGTCTGTCTGACTGCAGAAGCCTTTGCATCACACAATGATGTCAATGGATCTGCCTTGAATGATGCATTCTCTTCTAAACTTTTTCTAGAGCTACAAAATACACATAAACAGAGAAAATGGACATTAATCCCTGAAAGGGTAATTCCACTGGTGGGAGACAAGACTCACCCAACTAGAGTGGTTTAAAATGATCCAGGCAGTGTTCAGTCAGTTGCTAGACTGAGTGCCACAAACTGTGTGTTGAGAGAGCCCAGAGAAAGGGAAGGATGGGAGGAGAAGTTGTAGAGAGGAACTTCATGAGCAGCCAGGCTTAGGTTGGGGACGCGTGCTCTGCAGAGAGAAAGGAATGTCTACAGAGGGCAGTCAACAGTAGGGAGACGGAAGACAGAGACAAGCCTAGTCAGTGGAAGAGAGAATGGATGGTGTTAGAGAAGGGGCACAAGGGAGCAGGGTGATGCAGAGGGTGGAGGAGGAATAAGGAAATCCTGGAATACCACGAGGAGGAATGCAGAATTCAGACCCAATGTGGGAACAAAAGGAGCTTACTACAGCTGTAGATGGGCAGTGCCAAAAAAGTGTTGGCTAGGTGTCCTGCCTATAATCCCAGCACTCTGGGAGGCTGAGGCAGGTGGATTGCTTGAGCTCAGGAGTTTGAGTCCAACCTGAGCAAGAGCGAGACCCGGGTCTTTAAAACGCAGGAGTTTGAGTCCAGCCTGAGCAAGAGTGAGACCCCTATCTTTAAAAAATAGCCAGGTGCTGTGGTGGGGGCCTGTAGTCCCAGCTTCTTGGGAGGCTGGGGCAAGAGGATTGCTTGAGCCCAAGAGTTTGAGGCTACTGCGAGCTATGAGGCCATAGCACTCTACCCAGGCAATAGAGTGAGACTGTTTCAAAAAAAGAAAAGAAAAGAAAAAAATCAAACAATGTTAAAAAGTTTAGATTTCAGGAACAAGAGGAGGGGAGGTGATAAAAACATGCCGACACAAAATAACCAGGGCGGAAATAAGACAGAAAAAAATTGGAGTCACCCTTGAAATGAAGAACTGACCAGCTGTCATGGACAGATTAGTCAGAGCCAGTGAAAGGATGCCTCCCACTAGTTTTTGTCATGCTTAATAAGTAGGGCAGGAAGAACAGATAGGGAGAAGGGTCATCTATAAATTGAGTTTGTTTAACCTTGAACAGAGGCGTCCCCAAAAAGAAATGAAAATGACTCCTCTGATCAGAGAAGCCAAAGTTTTTGTTTTGGTTTTTTCTTCTGGAGAGGAGAAATACCTAGCTTTACAAAAATGGCATTTAACTGAGAGATTTATTCAACGGCTTCTCTAATATATCAGATGAGGGGATCTAGGCCTTTTTTTTTTTTTGAGACAGAGTCTCAAGCCGTCACCCTGGGTAGAGTGCTATAACATCATAGCTCATAGCAACCTCCAACTCCTGGGCTTAAGCGATTCTCTTGCTTTAGCCTCCCAAGTACCTGGGGGAGCCTGCCACATTGCCTGGCTATTTTTTGGTTGTAGTTGTCAATGTTGCTTGGCAGGCCCCAGCTGGATTTGAACCTGCCAGCTCTGGTGTATGGGGCTGGCGCCTTAGCCACTTGAGCTACAGGCACCGAGCCCAGAGGCCGTTTTTGTATGTCCTGAGCTGTGTGTGACTTGAGAGTTAGTGGGCTTAAGATCCTGGGAAAGGGCCAAGGCTCCAAACCCAATTGGCATGTCAAAGTATTCTTGCTATTTCCAAAAAAGAAATCTGAATAAGTTCATCTTATCATCTTGTTAAATCTCAAGGGTGTGTTAATCAACAGGTCAAACACGATTTACTCACTGAGCAAAAGTCCTGATCTCCTTGGACCCCCCCACCTAAATGTTATACCCCCAGCTTCCCTGGGCATAGCTTCATTAAAATACATACTTTCATTTTTGTTAAGATGTCTAAGAAGTTGTTTCCAATAAACGTTTGTCACCAGTAACTCAGGAACTCCATCATCTTTCCACGAAGATTTGTATTTCCCTGATATTTAGCCCCTTTGTAAATAAATGTATCTGCCTCCCTCCAAAATGAATTTGATTCGTTAATCCCAAAACAAAAATAAAATACATTTTGCCTCTCTGATCAGAGGGCTGTTTTCTTTTCCTTTGGGGAAGCCATAATTTGAGTTGTTGAATGCACCTAATTGATAGATGACTCTTGTTTCCCTTTCCCCCATTTATGGAGTACCTATTGAGAGCTGGATTTATTTGTTCTTACAGACTTTTAAAATATTGCTCTTTATTTCAAGTAAATTAAGGGAAACTCATTCTGCCTTGAAAATGAACAATGCATTTCAGTCTAAAGTATGCTTCATGTTGTAGGATGTTTCTTCCAAAAAAATTGCACGTGTCTGAGTGTGTGTGCTCACCTGTGTATGTTGTCAGTGTGGGTGGGAGAGAGAGTGTGGCAGAGGAAGAGGAGAGGGGGTAAAGTTAACTCAGAACTTGGGGGTGGATGTGGGGCGTTAGTCCTTGAAGAGATTAACAAGCACTTCCTGTAAGGATGGTTCCCATTTATCCTCTGTCAAACGTTTGAAGGGGCTTTAGGAGACCAGACATAAGATGGCATTTCCTGATTAGCTGTGAGGAGTGCTATGTGTCCGCAGACATGAATCACATCCTGCCCATTCACTGTGTTTCACAACAGGAACATGAGATGTGCCCTGCTCAGACCTTAAGCAGCTTCAAGGGGGCCGAGGGGTAACCAGCCTCCCTCCTGTGGCCCATCCACCCTGAACTCCTGCTCATCTGAGCTGAGATGGACGCCAGTCATGGGGTTAAAGAAGGGTAAGTGCCTGATCAGTTTGGTCCTGCAGATAGCGTGGCCAAGAAAATCAGCTTGGTGAGTCCGTGGTTGAAGGGGAAAAGAGGGCCGTGGAACTTTCCTTGTGCACTAAGGACTTTGGGAAGCCACCTGAATCATTTGACTTGAGGAACACGGCTAGTGCTCTAAAATCTTGTATTTCTATCAGAGTCAGCCACCTATACCTGCCCCCTGCTACTCCTTTCCCAACTAGATGCCGCCGTTTGGCTTTCTTTCCTTGCCTGCTGGGTGGTGCAGCAGCTTCCTGTGTCAGCAGGAACTGAGGACGGAGCTGTTACCTGGGCTGGAGACTTAGCTCCATGCCCACTTTATGATTCTTTGTTTGTACAGCCTTACATCATTTTCTGTCTGGATTTCTGAGCCATTGCCTCTGAGCCATAGGTAGCCCTGGTCTATACCTTTATCCTGCCTTACTGGTTTGGACTGTTGACCCACCGTTTTGCCAGGATCCCTGAGACAGGGGGCTTCTTACTCCTACCAACCTACTTGCCTCTCGTTTCCTCCCTGCTGGCCTTCCTTTCTCCTTCCGTCTTTCCACATTCCTTTATTGAGTAGTTATATTTGTGAACTGTGAAATAAGTGCTGGGGACCCCAAAGCTCTAGCAGAGAAGATGGACAGAGAAAAAAAAGTAATTATAATACAGTAAATGTCAAGGCAGGGTTACTAGAGGGAGCAATGAAAGACGGGAAGAAACTGGAAGTTCTGTGGGGCTGTGTGAGACAGAGAGCGAGCCTTGAGGTGGGCAGGGAAGACTGGGGCCAGATTTTATAAGTCATATTGCAGAGGGTGGATTTTATCCTGAGGACCACCAGAAACTCTGAGAAGACTAGTAAGGGTTAATATCTAGTGAGCAGTTACCATGTGTTTCTTTGTACATTAATATTTTCATGCTCTCCTCTGGAGATAGGTACTATTTTTGAGTGTTGTTTCATAGATGATGAAACTGAGTCATAGAGAATGTATCAGTCAGGGTCTAACCAGAATAACAGAGCCCCTGGAAGTATCTAAACCAGAGGAAATACAGTAAAAAACACCATAGCTGACCACCTCCCTAAGTTGACCTAATTTTCATTGACCAGATATGCATGACATGTACGTATCAGTATAGCAGGCCTAGTTGCTATGTTGACCACCTCTGTTTGTCGACCAGTTTGTTACAGTCCCTTGGGTGGTCAACCTACAGAGGTTGGTTATTGGTTATGCAGATGCCATAGAGGGGAGGGCTCAGATAGCAATGATGAGACAGCTGAGGTCAGCAATAGCAGGAAGCAAAAAAGAAGGGGCTGTGTTACGAAGCCCTGGGCCAGCCACTGGTAGAAGCTGGAGCCAGGGACAGTGCCACACCAAGCAAAGAGGATGTATATCCTCAAGTCACCAACTCTACTAGCCAGCGTCTGTATGGGCTGAATCTACCTGGAAGCCAGAGGGCCTGGGGAATGTAGCACTCTGTGATTCAGAGAGAAGCAGGGAAAGACACTGTATATTATCCTAGGTCCCCACCGGAATCAGAGGGCACACTACAAGTAGAATCATTTGAGCAGGGTTTATTTACTTAGATGTTAATTATAAAAGAGCAAGGGAATAATAGGTGAACCCCAGGGACAGTGTGAAGGATGTTGGGGCTAGCGGCAGTGGAGTGGTTACCATCTGCTTTGGTCTGAACATCTGTCCCCTCTAAAGCTCATGTTGAAATTTAATCCCTAATGTGGCTGTATTGACAAGTGCGGCCTTTAGGAGGTGATTGGGTCATGAGGGGTGAGCCTTCACTAATGGATTAACCCATTAGTGGATTAATGGCTTAATGGGTTATCTCAGGAGTGGGCCTGGGGGCCTTATAAGAAGAGAGACCTAAGCTAACACACTCAGCCCCCTCACCACATGACATCCTGTGCGGCCTCAGGATGCTGCAGAGTCCCCAACAGCAGTAACGTTGTCACCAGTTGCACCCCTTCAACCTTGGGTCTCCTGGTCCCCTGAAGTATAAGAAATGAACGTTGTTGTTTTATAAATTGTCCAATTTCAGGTATATTGCCCAGTTTCTGTTATAGGCAAGAGAAAATGGAAAGACACTATCCCTAGAGCCAAAGAGAGCAAGGAGAGGTTACTAAAATCTGGAATAAAAGGAGTATTTGGGGGCCAGAAAGAGGGGAGTGGAGATCTTTTGTCTAGGGACACAGCCACAACCTGCAAGGAGTGAGCTCACAGAGAGAGGGCCTATTTTGACCTCCTCTTTCCTTCCCTGTATCAGCTGGAGCTCTGTGTCAGCCAAACCTAAAAGCCAAGGGCACAGGGCCCCCATCAATATGGCAGCATTTACAATTTCTATTTTGGAGATAAGAAGCCAAGCCTTGGAGAGTGCATGTGACTTCTCCAAGGTCACACATCTAACTCATAGAGCTGGAAATACAATCTAGATGCATCTGATCCTTAGCCCAAATTTGTTAGCCACTACACTAGACTCTTTGTCCGTCATATTTTTTGTGTAATGCCTGAAATCTGATAATGCAACTCTTTGCCCACCTACCTGATTGCAGAGTTCAATTTGCACAAACCCTCAGAACCTTGCCCATCTTGTGACTATTTCCTGTTGTCTGGATTCTGCCCCCTCATTACCTTGGTTCTCCCTGTCTTAGTAACTGAACATCTGTTCACTACTTAACACTGCTTGTATCACTAACATTTCCTGTGAAAACAGAAGAGTTTTTACTGGAATCAAGGGTGTGGATACACAAATCACAGGGTTCCCAGGTCTCCAACCTAATACCATAGCATAAAAGTTGTTTCCTGCCAGATGCTAGGTGTGTGCTGGCCAAAACCAACACGTAGAAGGATCAGTCTCAAGAAAAAATTCCACAGATGAAAAACTATATATTTGAAGATGTTTATTGTTGCCTTATTTATAATGGTGAACCATTAGACACAGGGCAAACGTCCAATAACAGGGGAGTTAGAGGCAGTCGTTAGTATAGTAGCAGCCAGCCCAGCATTAGCAGCTCTCATCAAATACTGGGTGGGGGAAGCCTTAAGCTCACCCTCGCCCATTTCTGCTTAGAATACATTTTCAGACAAAATTATTAGGGGATGCAATTTTGGTAAGAGGAAATGAAGAATTAACACTTTGTTCTTACTTTTGGTCCCAGGTAGATGGGAAATTAGACAGATCTAGAGCTACCTCTTTCTTGGGAGGATTTTCTTCTGCCCTGGGAAGTCTTAGCCAGACCAAAGTTCAGCCCAAGAGTGAGTGGTTTGAGCAACTTGGACTCAGGCCTGAAGAGCAAGGTCTTTTCTCCAGGATGTATTAATATTTGGGTAAATCTTTTCATTACTAGCTTGGTAAGACCTTGAGAGCTGAGCAAAAGGGTGTGATCCAGGAAAAACATGGCCAAGGAGGACCCTTGTTTTTCTTTTAGTATAACCTTGGAATGCATGAGCTCTAAGAGTCCGTAAGAGTCACATGTCCAGCTCAGCTCACCAGGGAGGGGCCTAGGGCCAAGGCCATAGTATCAACTACTCTTGTCTAGAGTGGCCCATCTCAATACTTTCCCAGAAGGGTGGTTCTTAAGCTGTGATCCACAGACCCTTGAGAGTCTCTGGGATCCTTTCAGGACGTTTGCAAGATCAAACCATTTTTATACATTATTATGATACCACATGCATTTTGATTTTTATTTAAAATTTTTTGCAGTTTTTATTATATGGTACTAAAGCAATAGTAGATAAATATCATTTCCCCAGGTGATCCAAATGTAAGAGTTCTCTAGTTTTTCTCTCAGTTGTTTTATAAAACCAAACTGTCTATTAGGTTGAAGGAGCCAGGAATGTCCTCAGGCTCTTTGGCAGGAAGGGAAATTTCAGCTCTTAGTCTGTCCTAATGGACTGCTCTGGGGGCTGTCACCCTGGATAGAGTGCTGTGGCATCATGATAGCTCATAGCAATGTCAAACTCTTTTGCTCAAGTGATCCTTCTGCCTCTGCCTCCCGCGTAGCTGGGACTATAGGCGCTGCCACAATATCCAGCTAGTTTTCCTACTGTTAGTAGAGACAGTGTCTCGCTGTTGCTCAGGCTGGTTTGGAACTGCTGAGCTCAGGCAGTCCACCCACCTAAGCCTTCCGGAGTGCTAGGATTACAGGTGTGAGCCACTGTGTTCAGCATGGGCCAAGGGTCCAGCTAAGTTTCTCAATAGGCTAGTGGACAGGAAGAAGTTAACATCCGGCTTTGTTTACAGTCTTCTGACCAGCTGTTCCACCAGTATCCAGAAGAAAACTGGGCCACTTCCATGAGTGGGGGTAAGCATAGTTAACACGAAGCTGGCCATGAATGAAATTTCCAGGGATTGTAGGCTTCTGTACACACAGAGGAAAGACAGAAAGAGCACGTAGCACCATGCGAACGGTTGGCTGCCCACGGGCAGGGGTCCCCTCTGGCCAGGAAGAACATGGTATCCAGATGGCAAACACTGTTGTCCAAACTGGTAGGAACATGTGACCGACAGGAGTGTCAGCCTCCAGGCTGGGGTCTGCCTTAGGTGAAGAGGTTGCCAGTGATGTGCTTTTAAAAATGACACACCTTTTCTTTTAATTCAACTACTTCATTCATGTACTCAACAGGTTCAGTGCTGATTATGAGTTACCTGTTTTAATGTCTAGGAATATAGGAAT
The DNA here is from genome assembly GCA_963574575.1 of Galagoides demidoff. Classification (NCBI taxonomy): domain Eukaryota; kingdom Metazoa; phylum Chordata; class Mammalia; order Primates; family Galagidae; genus Galagoides; species Galagoides demidoff. Next base: position 14,118 of record CAUYQV010061044.1, read on the forward strand.
CAGTAAAGCAGTGAATAATCCCATCCTTATGGAATTTACATTTTATTTATTTATTTATTTTTGAGACAGAGCTTCAAGCTATGGCCCTGGTTAGAATGCCGTGGCATCACGGCTCACAGCAACCTCCAACTCCTGCCTCAGCCTCCCAAGTAGCTGGGACCACAGGCGCCTGCCACAAAGCCTGGCCATTTTTTGGTTGCAGCCATCATTGTTGTTTGGCCGGCCTGGGCTGGATTCAAACCCGCCACCTTAGGTGTATGTGGCTAGCGCCTTAGCCACTTGAGCCACAGGCTCCGAGCCAGAATTTACATTTTAGAAAAAAATCAGAAAATCACTTAAAGAAATTAAGTAATACATATGGTGAGTCTGCACATATATAGGATGGAAGCACATGACATGGAAAATGATAAAGCAGGAATGAGGGGTGTGTGTGTACGGTGGTGTCGGGTCTTTAGGGAAGCGTCACTGAAAAAGTGAAATATGAGCAAAAAAAAATGCAGGTTAATGAGGAAAGAACATTTTTTAAAACACAGGAATAGGCTGGGCACAGTGGCTTGTGCCTATAATCCTAGCACTCTGGGAAGCTGAGACAGGTGGATTGCTTAAGCTCAGGAGTTCCAGACCAGCGTGAGCAGGATTGAGACCCTGCCTCTATTAAAATGGAAAAACTATCTGGGCATTGTGGCAGGTACCTATAGTCCCAGATGCTTGGGAGGCTGAGGCAGGAGGATCTCTTGGACCCAAGAGTTTGAGATTGCTATGAGCTATGATGCCACGGCACTCTTTGGGGTGACAGAGTAGATTATCTCAAACTAAATAAATACCAGTAAAAAAATAAAATACAGACATAAATTCAAGAAAAAATACAACAGCAAGGCAAATTTTTTTCTTGAACTTATACCTGTAATTTATATGCATTATATATTTGGTTTTTAGCATATCTTTCACCTTTTCTTTAAAAAAAAATTTTTTTTTTGAGACAGGAGCCTCAAGCTTTCTCCCTGGGTAGAGTGCCGTGGCATCACAGCTCACAGCAACCTCCAACTCCTGGGCTGAAGCGAGTCTCCTGCCTCAGCCTCCTGAGTAGCTGAGACCACAGGTGCCCACCACAATGCCTGGCTATTTTTTGGTTGCAGCTGTCATTGTTGTTTGGCAGGCCCAAGCTGGATTTGAACCCACCACCTTGGGTGTACATGGCTGGCGCCTTAGCCACTTGAGCCACAGGCACTGAGCCTCTTTTAAAAATTTGTTATTTCCCTCTCTCCCCTTTCCAGCAATAACCACTGTTAGCATCACTGGCATCCTTTTACATTACTTTCTACACGTGGTGAATGTGGAGACTTTTTCTAAGGCTTATGTGCGTGTACACGGGTGTGACTTCCCACTTGCCAAGACAGCGGGGGCAGCTGTCCTTGTTACTCACACACCTGCAGCATCACTTTCACCAGCCGCAGAGGAGGGGGAGGGATATAGTGTAACGGGGAAACCTGGGGTCTCACCCTAGTTCTGCCACTTAACGTAAGCACGCTACGTCCCAAGGTCTTCAGTAGCAAGATAAGGATGATAGAATTTAATTCATAGTATTACTTAGGGGGAGAGGGGCTGGAGTGATTTACAACATATAAAGCACTTAGGAGAATCCTTGGCATAGAAGAAAGGCCTGCCAGCAGTCAGGACAGTGAGTACCATTCTGAGCTACACTGTGTCTGGAATGGTCTGAGATACAACAGAGCCAGACAGCCAGACTGGGACAGGTCAGGGAGGGCCTTTGGCTCTGGTTAGGAGTTAAGATTTACTTCCCAATGCTGTGGGAAGCATTAAGCCAGGGAGTGACTTGCTCTGATTTACGTAGCTGTGCGGTTAATGAATCATGAATCATAAGGAGGAGAGGATGCCAAAAGGAGCGGGTCACAGGCTGTTTCTATAGCTCCGAGGGAGATGGTGTCCTGAACTACAGAGGTGGCAGTGCATTGGTCTGAAGTCATCCTATTTGGGATACATTTGGGAAACAGAGCTGATAGTGGTTTGCCATGGGGGGAATGTAGCAGCCCATATAGCCTATGGCTAGGAGGAGTGAGAGTTATAGGAAATACCTGTAATGGAACACCTTGATGAAAAGGGCATGGAGAGAGATTTAGTTCTAACAAGCATGAGAGAGCTCACGAGATGAGAGCAGTGGTGAATTGGCAGTCTCTACACCTGTGGTGCTGAGTGGCACGAGCTCAGTCTTCTATTAGGCTGGAGGAGAAGTCAGTCAAGAGGCATGCGCATTCTGTCACGGATCCGCTTACTCTGACTCTGTCTCCTCTCCTGCCTGCAGAACGCCAGCACGGCGTCTCTGCTGAAGATTACCAAGCTCTGCTAAAGACTAAGAGCTATCTGTTCTAAGAAGACCTTTACTCTCTCTAAGATACTCTGTCTCTCTCTCTCCAGCTAATAAAGTAGATAGCTCTCAAGCACCTACGAGAAACTGTTCCTGAGCAAGGTAGCTTAGCGGTCTGTATCCAGAACCTACCTAAGCTGGGCCCAAGACCTGGCCAGTCCTGGGCCCTGACAAGTGGTGTCAGAAGCGGGATAGTGAATGCTGCTGAAAAATAGTGCTGTGAGCAGGATTCAGTGAATGCGGACCCAGAGGGAAATAAGCTTTAGCAAAATAAGAAAAAAGAGAAATAGAAATGCTTAGAGGGAAAAGAAATATCTAAGACAGACAGCCAACAGCAGGCCTTTCTCATTCGGTTTTTTCCTCTTCTTTTCTGTGTTTTCTCTTTCCAAATTCTAACTACTACTTCTGTGGGAAAAAAGCTGGTAAAATCCTTTAGCCTCTTCTGTGAAGTGGCTGGAGAAAAACAGAAAAAAGTCTCTAAACAAGAGGGAAAGAGAAAGGCTAGACCTAGGAGATAAGAATCTTTAGTAAACAAGCCTTTAGCCTCAGGGGTGAGAAAAACCTTTGGTAAAACAGCAAAGAGAAAAGTTTGGGAATAGGTTGCAAGAGTTTATTAAGTTAGGGAAGAGAACTTCTAACTGCCTTCCCCTAATACCTTCACCCAATGCCAGCAGGAAGTAGCTTTTGAGAAACTGACACCTCGATTCCCTTTTTTGCAGTTAAGAGTTCTGTTTAAAAAAAAAGAATTGAGGTAGATTGAGGCTGGTAGAAATAGTGGAAGTAAAGTTTTGTAAAACAAGACTCCAGAGTAAAAAGAAACAGTTAAAGAGCTTATGTCTCTTTAAGGCAGCCAAAGGTTCTAAGAATTGAAAGGGAAAGATTGTAAAAAGTAAAAGGCCAAAAGAAAAAAGCCAGTAGAGAAAAATCATGGCAAATGAGATAGAGCAGTTGAAATACAGTTGAAACATCAGATGAATCTTATAGTAGAAGCAGATAAATGCTATATTGACATGACAACTCAAATTGGGCAGCTGGAAGATCAGAGGGTAAATCCCCCAGTTAACATCAAATGCCATGAATGTGGGAAGCTAGACCATAAGAGAAAAGAGTTTAAAAGGGAAAAGAACATTGAATGCTAAAGAAAAGGAACAAAAAGCACGTAAACCTCCAGGTGTATGTCCCAAGTATAAAAAAAGCTTTCATTGAGCCAAACAAATGCCGTTATCAATTTGATAGAGATGGAACACCTTTATTGTAGGGAAATTATCAGTTGGGCCAGAATCAGGACCCACTGGTAAATGAAAGAAAAATGTTTAACATTTTCATTTCAAACCATTCTCAGAAAAAACAGTATAATTCAATTCTATGCCGTGGGAGCACTCTGCCAGCTTGGTTAGACCTGTGGTGTCTTAGTGTAAAATGGAAATTAAACCAGACCAATGGATGACAATGGAGAATAATTAAATTAAATATGTTTGTGCAATATTAGGTTATCCTGCGTGGTGAAGGGGTAACCGACCTCTCATCAGTGTCTTGAAAGGGCCAGACCAGCGCCATTTTGTTGTTTACTGTAAAGACCACAGGGCCACTCCCTGCTGCCTCCCGCACCCCTGGTTATACAAGTTGTTGAGCCATTGATTAAGCTATCTTAAGCAACAGCTGCCATATTAGGCAATAAGTTTCAGTTTTCTTGAAATTCAGGTATTCCCTTCAGTCACGCGGCCCAGTTATCCAATCGGACTGCACCACCTAGCCAGACCACTATGTAGTCACTAGACAATCCCCCCACCCCTCAACCTACACCAATCCCAATCTTACCCATACCATAGAAACCCCTAACCACCAATCAAAAATGTACTCATGCCCAACCTCACCCTTCTTGCTTTCTGTACCCTATAAAAACCTTTCACACCCCAGGCTCAGGGCTCTTCCTCAGTATGTTCACCAGGAGAGTCCAGGCCCGGGCTTGAATAAAGCTCACCTCCTGCTTTTACATCAGAGTGTGTCTCCGACTGTCTCTTCTGGGGTCCCAGGAAATTCTGGGCACAACACTACTGCCAGTTTTCCAAGGATACCATCTGCTGGCTGCGGAGCGAGTAGGGCATCCTAGCAGTCCCATCCTTCTCACCAGAACTGTAGGGGAGGAAAAAATAATTTCTCCTTCACCTTTTTGAGTTCATAGCTGGTATGCCTTAATAAAAGATGTATTTGGAGTAAGAGAAAAACAAATATGAATTTATTAACATTTATATATAGGAAAAAATGACTGACTTTCCAAGAGGTGGCTTAAAACTCAGGCTTAGATAGCATTTTAAGCTAAATATAAAGAAAGCATGGATGGGACAGTCCAGTTATAGAAAAGTGACTAGGAAAAGCAGAGTCAGGAAGACTAACATTTGCAATGCAGATTTGAGTTGGTGCTTTCTCCATTGATAAGAGCTTCCTGTGATTTGGTTAGCCTTCTCTTCCGGGTAAAGAGAGGGAGACACCCTTACAAATGGAGATTTTCTTTATAGATGTAAATTTCCCTTACAAAAGGATAACTTCTACTCTGTTTTTAGAGTTTCTCCTATGTCTTCTCTTTCTCAAAATAATCAGCTTAAAATAATCTTTATGCCAAAGAGGCATATTTTGGGGCAGCACATTCTGGTCTCCTACACTATCCATTTAAACATTGTCCTTCACCTCTCATTGTAGACTTCTTTTTTTTTTTTTTTGTATTAAACATATTTACTTTTATGGGGATAGTAGATGATATAAATTTTCCTTTTCTGTTTTTACTTGACAGAATAAAATTTGCCAACCTTACTGAGAAAGTATCATTTTCAAAATGTTAAAAACATGAATCTCATGCAAATAAGAATACGAGCATGTCAAGTATTTAATTCATTAAAGAGGGAATTGTAATTAGCTCTATGAACAGATTTCAGTGATACCTATATATGTTTCATAATCCTCTCCCTTGACTAGTTGACACTTCTTACAGAAAATCCACCAGAACCATCCCCCACAACATCCCTACAACCTACCCCCAGTGCACCTAGCACCTTGTTAGATACACCACAATCTGCCCACCGGCATGTGGCCTCTTCTTTAAATGCTCACACTACCCAATTAGTGAGGCAGTTTCTCCCATTCTCCTGAAAAGATACCTTTCAAAGTATTAAAAAATTCCTTTCTTCTTTAGCAATCCTCCTTGTCTTAACTATTGGATCTTTGAAGGCCAACTGCAGTGGCTCATGCCTATAATCCTAGCACTCCAGGAGGCTAAGGCTGGTGGATTGTTTGGGCTCAGGAGTATGAGACCAGCCTGAGCAGGAGTGAGACACCCACTACACACCCTGTGAGCTATGATGCTAGGGCTTTCTACCTAGGGCAACAGAGTGAGACTCTGCCAGATAGATAGATAGATGAAAAACTAACCAGTCATGGTAACCCATGTATGCATTCCCAGCTATTCGGGAGATGGAGCCAAAAGGATCACTTGAGCCCAGAAATTTGGGTTGCTGTAGGCTAGAATAATGCCAGCGCACTCTCTCTACAGCAATGGAATGACACCTTATCTCAAAATAATAGTAATAATAATAATAACAAGAATAGTTGGCTCTTTGTGCAAAAAGTAACTGGACCTAACCTGAAACTTCTTTGCAGATTGATAACAGAACCAACAAGGTAATAAGTCTATTCAAAGAGAATTGTGGCTAGTAGAATGTTTGCAAATTGCTAGTTTAGGTACAAAACTGATTAATATTCTACATTAACTGTCACATTTGGGATTATTTTCTCTAAGGGACAGAAATAATTAGCATCTCTATAGTACAAGTTTCATTTGAATTACTGTTTGTTTTCTACAAGATAGTCTTCTAGTAAAATATTCTAATCAATAGCTTAACAGTTCAAATGAAGGCACACACCCCTAGCCAATCAAATAATCCTTAGATAAGCCAACTAGACAAGGCCCAGCAGAAAGACCTAGAGAAAGACAGTAATACCTTTTTGCTATTTCCAAGTTTTATAAGTTTTTCTTGAACATGTTTTTTGTCACCTAAAGGTTTTGTTATATTACAAAATTTTACTGGCCTGGAGCTGTGGCTCACACCTGTAAACCTAGCACTCTAGGAGGTCAAGGCAGGTGGATTGCCTGAGCTCAGGAGTTCGAGACCAGCCTGAGGAAGAGCAAGACCCCATCTCTACTAAAAATAGAAAAACTAGCCAGGCATGGTGGGAGGCACCTATAATCTCAGCTACTTGGGAGACTGAGGCAAGAGGACTGCTTGAACCCAAGACTATAAGGTTGCTGTGAGCTATGATGCCAAGGCACTCTACCCAGGGCGACAAAGTAAGACTCTGTCAAAATGAAATGAAATGAAATGACATAATAAAATAAAATGAAATGAAATGAAATAAAATAATAAAATATATAAAATAAAGGGCAGCGTCTGTGGCTCAGTGAGTAAGGCGCCAGCCCCAGCCAAACTGCAACAAAAAAATAACAGGGCATTGTGGCAGGAGCTTGTAGTCCCAGCTACTTGGGAAGCTGAGGCAAAAGAATCATCTAAACCCAAGAGCTGGAGGTTGCTGGGAGCTGTGACGTCACAGCAGTCTACCGAGGGTGACAAAGTGAGACTCTGTGTCTAAAATGAATAAATAAATAATAAAAAATATATAAAATAAAATTTTACTAATCCAGCCCAAAACTTTGGAACTATTTGCTCTCATAAATCTTTTTTTTTTTTTTTTTTTTACATAAGTGCTTAGTCAAGAAAAATAAAAATAAAATAGCTGGATGTTGTGGCAGACACCTGTAGTCCCAGCTACTTGGGAGGCTAAGGCAAAAGAATGGCCTAAGCCCAGGAGTTGGAGGTTGCTGTGAGCTGTGTGATGCCACGGCACTCTACTGAGGGTGATAAAGTAAGACTGAGAGAACCGGGCTAACACCATTTTAGGCAATAAGTCCCCGGCTGCCACCTTAGGCAACACTGCCATTTTAGGCAATAAGTTTCAGTTTCCTTGAAATTCAGGTATTCCCCTTAATCACGCGGCCCAGCTATACAATCAGACTGTACCACCTAGTCAGGTAACTACATAGTCACTGGGCAATCCCCCACCCCTCAGCCCTTACCAATCCAGATCCTACCCATACCATAGAAACCCCTAACCACCAATCAAAAGTGCACTCATACCCAACCCCGCCCTTCTTGCTTTCTGTACCCTATAAAAACCTTCCACACCCCAGGTTCGGGGCTCTTCCTCGGTGTGCCCACCAGGAGAGTCCAGGCCCAGGCTTGAATGAAGCTTACCTCATGCTTTTACATCAGAGTGTGTCTTAGACAGTCTTTTAGGGGGGTCCTGGGGAATTTCAGGCACAACAAGACTCTACAAAAAAAAAAAAAAAAAGAAAGAAAGAAAGAAAAAGAAAAATGCTTACAAGAGGCATTTTCTATCATCCCATATAAAAATAGCTTTACTATCTCCCTTAGAAACAATGTATATTCTCACAACTTTGATAACCTGCCTATTGGGATAGAGGAATGTTAATGGGAAAATTCGCTTTGCTTTTAACAGTTCAGCCTATTTAAAAAGCACTTTCTAATTTAAAAAAAATTGTAACAAAAAGCATTTTCTAATCTTTATCTTGAATAGAGATCTCTGGGCCCCAGTTTATCTTGCTCAGACAGCTAATACCAGCTTGGAGACTGACTTAAGAGATTTACTGGCAAAACCCTAATAGGAAATGAGACCCCAGAGGGTGATGATGGGGTAATATTTGGGGGTGGGAGGTGCAAGTAAGAGAAGGTCTAGAAAGTAAGGTGGGGTCTTAATTCCGCTTCCTGTCCAAGACTGACGTCTTTGCTGAGGGTCACATTGAGCTTTGAGGTGCATCGGGGGTGTCTTTCGGATCAGCACCATGGTTGAAGACATCAAAACCAAAATCAAGAACTACAAGACTGCCCCTTTTGACAGCCGCTTCCCCAATCAGAACCAGACCAGAAACTGCTGGCAGAACTACCTAGACTACCACCCCTGCCAGAAGGCAATGACTACAAAAGGGGGTGTTGTCTCTGTATGTGAATGGTACCACCGTGTGTACAAGTCGCTCTGCCCCGTGTCCTGGGTCTTGGCCTGGGATGACCGTTGGGCAGAAGGCACATTTCTTGGGAAGATTTGAACTGGCTGTACCCCACCTCCTCTGTCCTCTGTTCTCCGTCCTTCACCCTTCTTCCAGGATAGCAGAGGGGGACGTGGGTGCCTAATGATTCTGAATCATGATTTAACTACTAATAAAAACTCAATGAAAAAGTGTAGGAATGTGTGTATGTAAAAGAGCTGGATAGTTGGACTAGAAACTGAGGGGGGAATCAGTACCTAACAAGAAAGAGGGCTCAGATAAAAAAAAAAAAAGAAAGAAAGTAAGGTGAAGTTTGGGTCATTGCAATTCTATAGAGGCCCAGGCCAAAAGTCCAAGAGTATTCAAGTAAAATCCTTAGGATAAATGGAGAAAACTTTTTCTCTTTTCTTTTCTTTTTTTACAGAGACAGAGTCTCATTTTATCGCCCTTAGTAAAGTGCTATAGCATCATAGCTCACAGCAACCTCCACATCTTGGGCTTAGGCGATTCTCTTGCCTCAGCCTCCCAAGTAGCTAGGACTACAGGCACCCACCACAACACCCGGCTATTTTTGTTGTTGTTGCTGCTGCAGTTTGGCCAGGGCCAGGTTCAAACCCACCACCCTTGGTATATGGGGCCAGCGCCCTACTTACTGAGCCACAAGTGCCACCCAAAAGGAAAAAATTTTTGAATGTGTGGAACTTTTAAAGGAGCCGATTTGCACTTAGAAAATTTAAAGGAAAGCATTATTTTAAGGACACAGTCTTTTCTAGATAACTGAGGATAGGGAATAAAATGTTGATACAGAGATTCCCCTACTCAGGGCTAGATAGGGAGCCCCCACCCCATTTGCTGAGCTTAAGTAGTCTCAGAAATCAGTCTCATCACAGATTCTATCTCTGGGCATAAACAGGTTCATAAAAATCAGCCTGACTGGTGTCTCATCTGGACTGCCACTTCCAGAGCAGAGAACACAACCCAAGTGGGAGCACATTCCTGCACAAGGGCATTTTTTAAATTAACTTCTGTCCCAATCCCCTGGCACCAAATAGTTGTGACATTCCTTTTCTCCAAAACCCCCAATGCTCCCACCAGATAGGAAAAGCAGTATATAAATCCCTAGACAGAAGGCCCAAATGGGCTACCCACTCAGGAAACCCCTTTTGGCTTGCAGAAGACTCTGACTTTCTCCCCCACTTATCTATCTGTCAATAAAAATCCATCCTTTCGCTTACTCACATGGTCCATGGATTCATTCTTCAACTCTCTGAGACCAAGAACCTGGCAGAGGGAGAGATTCAGGCTACAATGTCACCATACCCCATCCTCTGCCTCCAAGTCATTATCAGTCTAGGTGGCTGTCCTGCTGGGTTAATATTTTCTCTCCCTCTACATGGTAGGCATGCCTTTTGGAAATAACACTTCATCCATAAGCATGGCTAATGGTGGAGCTCTAAGACACTGTATCAGGCCAGTGGTACTGGTATTACTGGCTGGTATGGTGAGTGTCCTTCACTACTGTAGAAGACCAAAAATATGTCACCCCAAAGTATGACTGTAGGAGACCAGAATATGCCACCCCAAAATATGCTTCTTTCGCATATGGATTATTTTGAGCAGATTATTTTGAGAAATAGCAGACACAGGAGAAGCTCTAAAAACAGAGTAGAAAGTATTCTTTTGTAAGGGAAACTTATATCTATGAAGGAAATCTCCACTTGTAAGGGTGTCTGCTCTTTGTACCAAGAAGAGAAAGAGGACTAAATCACAATAAACTCCTATCAATGAAGAAGGCACTGAGTTAAATCTGCATACTGAACTTTACCCTGGTTTACCACACTTTCTCTGGTTTTCCCATAAACCAGTCATCAGCAGTGATGGTACTTAAGTCTGAATTCTAAGCCACTCCTTAGAGATGTACTCATTTCTCTGGGTATTTCCCTTGTCTACATGAAGTGTATGTATTAATAAACTTCTCTTTGTTTTTCTGTTATTTGTCTGTCTTTTGTTATAGGAGGCTCCAGCTAAGAACTCAGAAAGGGTAGGGAAATTTTTTTTCCCATTCTATGCTCACCAGTCTTTGAAATGTGGCTAGTTAAAAAATACAAAAAGTAGAAAATACACATCAGATTTCAAAGACTTATTAGGGAAAAAAATGTGAAATATCTCATCAATAACTTTTATGTTGATTATGTAAATTTGGATATATTGAATTAAATATGCTATTAAAATTGACTTCCCGGAAAAAAAAAATAACTTCCAGGGCTCGGTGCCCATAGCACAGTGGTTACAGTACCAGCCACATACAGAGAGGGTCGCAGATTTGAACCCAGTCCAGGCCAACTAAACAACTGCAACAAAAAACTAACCAGGGCGTGGCACCCGTGGCTCAATAGGCTAAGGCACCAGCCACATACACCGAAGGTGGCGGGTTCAAATCCCCAGTCCAGGCCCACCAAACAACAATGATGGCTGCAACCAAAAAACGGCCGGGCGTTGTGGCCGGTGCCTGTGGTCCCAGCTACTTGGGAGGCAGAGGCAGGATACTCTCTTGAGCCAGGAGTTAGAGGTTGCTATGAGCTGTGATGCCATGGCACTCTACCAAGGGGATAGCTTGAGGCTCCATCTCAAAAAAAAAAAAAAATAACCAGGTGTTATGGTGAGCACCTATAGTCCCAGCTACTTGGGAGGCTGAGGCAAGAGGATCACTTAAGCCCAAGAGTTGAAGGTTGCTGTGAGCTGTGACATCACAAAGCTCTACAGAGGGTAACATAGTGAGACTCTGTCTCAATAATTAAATAAATAAATAAATAAATAAAATAACTTCCTGGGCTCCATGTCTCAGCTCCAGCACCATATGGCACTGCCAGATCCTACCAGACCATGGATGACACTGAGAACACTTTGTCACTATCAAGTCCAGCAGTGTTCACAGACCAGTGGGCAAGATCATCAAATACTTGGAGCAGAAATGATTTCACTTGGTGACCACCATGCTCCTTCAGGGCTGTGAGGAACACCTCAAACAGCACTTAGCTAACCTGAAAGACCACCCATTCTTTTTTTTTTTTTTTTTGAGACAGAGCCTCAAGCTATCCCCCTGGGTAGAGTGCCATGGCATCACAGCTCATAGCAACCTCCAACTCAAGCGAGTCTCCTGCCTCAGCCTCCCAAGTAGCTGGGACCATAGGCGGCCGTCACAACCCCTGGCCATTTTTTGGTTGCAGCCATCATTGTTGTCTGGCGGGCCCAGGCTGAGGATTCGAACCCGCCACCTTGGGTGTATGTGGCTGGCGCCTTAGCCGCTTAAGCTACAGGCACCGAGCCAGACCACCCATTCTTTCTGGGGCTAGAAAAGTATGTGACCTCTGGCCCAGTTGTGGCCATGGCCTGGAAGGGGCTAAATGTGGTGAAGATAGTACAAGAGATAACTTGGGGAGGCCAATCCAGCAGAATCTAAGCCAGGCATCATTCACAGGAACTCCTCTTTTTTTTCAGACAGAGTTTCAAGCCGTTGCCCTGGATAGAACACCATGGCGTCACTGCTCACAGCAACCTCAAACTCTTGGGCTTAAGCAATCCTCTTGCCTCAGCCTCCCAAGTAGCTGGGACTACAGGCACCCACAGCAACGCCTGGCTATTTTTTGGTTATAGTTGTCACTGTTGTTTGGCAGGCCTAGGCTGGATTTGAACCTGTCAGCAGTGGTGTATGTGGCTGGCGCCTTAGCTGCTTGAGCTATAGACACCAAGCCCATTCACGGGAACTTCTACACTCAAATTGACAAAACATTATTTATGGCCATTATTCAATACAAAGTGTTGAAAAAGAAATTATCCCATGGCTTAAACCAGAAGTGGTTTATATAAATCTTGTGCCCATGGCTGGATCTAGGAATAAAAGGAGGTCACAGCAACAATCCCCTTTGATAGCCTTCCATTGTCCCTGGACACAGGTATTTATTCTTCTGACTTGAAAGCAGTAGGATCAATCATTCTTAGCCAACAAAGCCTTTGGAAACTGGGGAGAAAAGTTTCTTTGTTTCTCTGTACTTTAAAAACTGTGTCTATGGCTCAGTGCCCGTAGCTCTGTGAGTAGGGCGCCAGTCACATACACTGAGGCTGGTGGGTTCGAGCGCAGCCCAGGCCTGCTGAAACAACAATGACAACTGCAACCAAAAAATAGCCAGGTGTTGTGGCAGGTGCCTGTAGTCCCAGCTACTTGGGAGGCTGAGGCAAGAGAATGGCTTAAGCCCAAGAGTTTGAGGCTGCTGTGAGCTGTGACCGGCACTCCTACTGAGGGTGACATAGTGAGACTCTGTCTCAAAAAAAAAAAAAGTGTCTACTAGAGCATGCCACATGTGGCTGGCATTGTATTCCTATGCGGCGGTGATGGTCTATGCTATCATTTACTGCCTTCCCACAGCTCACGAAATCCTGTGACTCCCTAGGCTGTCCTTCCTCCCACCTGTCTTGACAAGAGTTTGCTTTGGAACAACAGATCCTCTTTTCTGGCGCTCGTTCATGAAATAGATGCCTTTTGTTCCAAGTAATAGTTACTCTGTTCATCTTCAATCACACTCTGTGCAAGTGGTGATTCGGGGCCAGAGTGCAGAACTAGGGAATCAAGAGACTTTGTAGTTAGTCCCGCATAGGCACTAACTTGCTGTGGGCCTGGGGCAAGTCCCATCTGCATCTCACCTCCCACTTCTTGAATGTCACAGCCTGAAACCTCCTTGAGGGCCCCTTTCAGCACTAGAGGTTCTGCTAACAAGAGTCTCTTCCCATGTAGCTCCTGCTTGAGGATAGGGGAGGAAAGAGGTTTTTTTAAAATTATCATTATTATTGATAACTTTGTCTTCTTTGTTTAGAAGAGCAACCACAGCAGGTATGCCAGGCCTGACTTTTTAACCCTGGGCCAGAACTGTGACATTTAGCCTTGCTGCATTGCAGTCAGAAAAAAATAGATCTTGCTGTGATGTTTTTGCCCATGTCATTCCCTCTCTATCAACATTCACTCATCTAACTTATACTGAGTGCTAATATGTGCCAGGCACTGTGATACAAAGATGAATACACCATGGTCTGCTTGAGCATTCAGCCCTGAGAGGAACACAGACAGCCATCACACAAGGCGGGCCATTCGTTCAGAGAGCTGTGCTTGGATAATGGGACTGTGGGTCAAGGAAGGTTTCCTGGGGGAGGGCCACCTGCACTGTGTTTCTTGGGGTAGGTGGGAGTCAGCCAGCTGAAGAGAAGTGGGAGAGGGAAGGCATTCCAGGCAGTGGGAACAGCTTGAGCAAAGACACAGAAGCAAAGCACAGCTTGGTGTGGGCCGGAATTATAAGTCCTCTAGTGTTGTTGGAGCTTAAAATTCAGTGGTGGGAGAGGAAGCTGCAGAGGTGGGCAGGAGGCTGTACTCCAGGGCAGTACTTAGAATTCCTTAGGACATCTAGGCCCACTGCCTGGTTCATTTTCCATTTCCTTCCTTATTTTTTCCTGGTTCAGTAAAGTTGCTGTATTTTTGCTTGTAGCTTCTTTTGGACTCTAGCACCTGTTCCTATGCCGAATCCCACTCCCACTCCTTCAAGTCATCAGCTGTGATTCACCTGTGGGTTTCTGAATGCTGGAAGCCTGCACAGTGAGCCAGGAAATGAATTCTGATTGGTTGGGAACAGTCCTCTGCTCCAAGATTCAGGGCAGGGAGCCTCCATTCTGTTCTGGTGGCTCTATCCATTGTTGCTTTCTTCTGGACCTATAAGTTATTCCAGAAAACTCCAGCTGCTGCTCTTCAGCGAAATGTTCTAAGTAATTTGTATTTTTTCCAAGAATTACCTTTTAAAAGTTATATATTTTTAAACAGTTGGTTACTGTACAAATGTTTTTGACTGTTTGTGGCCAGTTTTCTCTCCTAGAAGGACATTTGTGTATAGTACAAAGGCAATTATGATTCCATAATCATAAGTCTAGTTTCAGCAGTACACTGACTTCCAGGGAATCTCTACTTCTCTATAGTATCCTCTTGGTCACAGAGCAAAACAACAGGATTCTAGCAGGATACTTATAGGATCCCACCAGGTGACCATCTCATGCCTGAGACATGCCTGGCTACTTCATGAGAGAACTGTGGACAGATGTCCTGATGTTGAAAGTGGGCAGACAGTTGGGGTGTAACTAGTATCATCACCCTCACATTACTGGGCCTTGAATCTTTCCATTTTCTGTGGGAAGCCACCTACCTTCTGTGTTTCCTCTCACACAAGAGCCTGCTGTGGCCACTGCCAAGGCCCCACTGTGTCCAGAAACCACAATGTCATCAAAGCTCAGGAGGTACAGGCCAGGGGTTGTCTCCTCTCAGGTGGTTTCCCATGACCAAACCAAGGGAAAGACCCAACAGCATTCTCAGTGCGTGTAGATTTACCTTCCATTTCCTTGTTCTATTGTCATCATTATTTTCTTTGTCCAGAGAAGAAAGAGCCCTGCAATAGACTGAATTGTATCCTCCCCGACCAAATTCATGTGTGGAAGCCCCAACCTCCAATATGACTATTTTTGGAAAAAATGGCCTATGTGGAAGTAATTAAGGTTAAATGGGGTCATAAGAGTAGGGCCCGTACTCAGTAAGATTGGGATCCTTATGAGAAGAGAAAAGAGAATCCAAAGTACTCTCTCTTTCTCACTCTCTCTCTCTCTCTGCCATGTGAGGACACAGCACAAAAATAGTCATCTGTAAGCCAAGAAGAGAGCCCTCACCAGTAACTAAAGCATCTAGCACCTTGATCTTGGACTGCTCAGACTCCAGAACTGAGAGATTATAAATTTCTGTTGTATAAGCCACCCAGTCTGTGGTATTTTGTTATAGCAGCCCACATAGATGAGTACAGGGTCATTCATTCATTCATCCTCCATTTAATGAGCATCTTCTATGACTCAACGTGATGGTTAATTTCATGTGTTGACTTGATTGAGGGATGCCCAGATATCTGTTAAGACATTATTTCTGGATGTGTCTGTGAGAGTGTTTCTGAAAGAAGCTAGCATTTTACAGCAAATTGGGTAAAGAAGACCTGCCTTCACCAATGGAAGTAGGCATCATCCAAATCATAGAAGGCCTGAACAGAACAAAAAGGTTGAGGAAGGTGAATGTGCTATCTCTTCTGGAGCTTAGACATCCATCTTCTCCTTCTCTTGAGAATAGAGCTCCTGGTTCTTAGACTTATCTCAGGGAACCCCCGCTCCTGGTTTTCAGGTCTTCAGACTCAGGGTGAATTATACTACCTACATCCCTGGGTAGTATAATTACAGCATATAGACAGCACATCATGGGACTCTTAGTCTCCATAATTGCATGAGCCAATTCTCATAACAAATCTTTTATATATCCCAATATATCCTATTGGTTCTATTTCTCTAGAGAACTCTGAATAATTTGGATGGTGTAAGGTCCAGCCTTACAGTCAACTATGATGGATGTAGCCCTGACTCCACCACTCACTAGCTGAATGATCATCACCAGTTTGCCCAGCCTGCATAAACCCTGGTTTCTTTATCTATAAAATAGGTCACTTGGTACTGATTAGCTATTAAAAAAAAAAAAAAAGGATAGAAGGACTTAAGGTGGTTGACTAGAGACATCAGACCCTGTAGTTTTTAGAAAGGAGAAGCAAAATTATGAATAGATAATCGTACCTCCAATAGAACACCAAGGAGCCCAATAGATAAGTCATAGGAAATACATGAATCGCAGAAGGAACAGGAAGGGAGCAACTAGCTCAGCTGAGATTGGCTGAGTGAGAGAAACTTCAATGGTATACATGCCCACCACAGACTGCTGCAATCCAAATCGCAGGAGAGCTCTTCTACTTGTTTGATCCCTAACACTAGTGTGGGTAATGATTTGGAGACCCCCAAAGATATTATACCAGACAGGGAACTTAGACTGGATCAGTTACCCCCCACACCCACATACATAGCTGCACTGGGGTGACATTGTGACATTCTCTGCCCTGGGAACCAGAGCCTCCATATCTCTATATCCCAGGAACTTCCACTGACATCCTACCTTACCCAGCCAGAGGCAGTGCTATCTGGACCCAAAGGTGCTGCAGGGGCTCCAGTACTCTAGGCCACAGGGAGTGGTATATCCCCAGGGAAAGGAGGTTCAAGCACACCACAAAGCCAGCTCTGGAACAAAGGAAACATAAGTACATGTTTTCCAGAACCCAAGAGCTCCCTGTCAGGGATGTGACAAGCAACTCACTCTCAGCAGCAGCATAAACTCTGCTTGACCTCACAAGAGGAAAGTGAGGTCTCTTCCCCCAGCAGAGTAACCTCTGTGATTAGGCTCACACATAGAGAGTGGGATCCCTTTTACCCTCCATACAATGCTTCAGGCACAGCCACTGCTGTTACCACTGGAGAAGTCTTGGGGCAAGCTCTGGGTGGTGACTGTGTCCCCACTAGCAGTTTTTCTTCATATGCAAGGAGTGGGGCCTTCCCCCTCAACATGGCACTGCCACAGAAAGCAGGCAAGCCTGAGAGCTGCATGTATAGGTGTATGGCTGGTGATCCTGTACCTTAGCCACTTACGATACCATCATATACCACTCAGGACCCAGGGGGTAATCTCACCACCACTATTGCCATTGCCCACACCATGCTGAACACCTGCCTGCCTGAGCCCCTGCTGCCACTCTTGGCATCCAGGCAAACTACCTGGAGGCCCAAGAATTGGCCTGCGTAGTCCTGCTAACACAGATACCAGCATATACCACCCTGGAGCCCAAGAACAGGAATCTGAATAGGCCCAAGAAAAGAGAATCTCAGAACTTGAAGACAAGTCTTTTGAAACAACCCAGTCAGACAAAAATACAAAAGATTGAACAAAGTCTTCATATTATATGGGCCACCATAAAGTGACCAAATACATAAATTATTGGTATCCCTGAAGTGAAGACAGAATAAAAGTGTTCAAAAACCTACTGAAGGAAGTAATAGATGAAAAATTCTAAAGTCTAATAAGAGATTTAGATATCCAGATACAGGATGCTCCATGATCCTCAAATACAATGCAAAAAGGTCTCCATGGCACATTATAGACAAACTCTTTAAAGTCAATGACAGAGAAAATTCTAAAAACAGCAACAGAAAAGCATCCAGTCACCTATAAAGGAATTATCATCAGATTAGCAATGGACTTATAGGCAGAAACTTTATAGGCCAGAAGAGAATGGGACAATATATCCAAAGTACTGAAAGAAAAAACTTGTTTGGATGTTAAAACCTTATTTGAAGGGGTGGCGCCTGTGGCTCAAAGGAGTAGGGCACCAGCCCCATATGCTGGAGGTGGCAGGTTCAAATCCAGCCCCAGCCAAAAACTGCAAAAAACAAAAAACCCTTATTTGAAAATAAAAAGGAAAAATGGCTCGGCGCCTGTGGCTCAAGCGGCTAAGGCGCCAGCCACATACACCTAAGGTGGCGGGTTCAAATCCCCAGCCTGGGCCCACCAAACAACAATGATGGCTGCAACCAAAAAATGGCTGGGCGTTGTGGCGGGTGCCTGTGGTCCCAGCTACTTGGGAGGCGGAGGCAGGAGACTCGCTTGAGCCCAGGAGCTGGAGGTTGCTATGAGCTGTGATGCCATGGCACTCTACCCAGGG
>CAUYQV010061045.1:0-18478 GCA_963574575.1 Galagoides demidoff
CTCCATTCTCATAGAGTGTCACCATGTCCCCAGAGGACCTGCTGCCCAGGACCCACTCCCTCCTTGAGTTGTTCAGCAAGACTCAAAGCAGGTGCAAGGCAAGCATGTTACATCTACGAATGAGTAAGTGGGGTGCTGACCGCCCCCCAAAGTCATGCTTTGCCTTTGAACCAGAATTTGCTTTAAAAGCTGGAAGAAGGCAGCAGACACACCCCTATTATGAAACTAATTTATACCTTTTATATGAAAGCTATAACCAAATAGCCTAAGAATGTGGGGAGGGGGGAGGGAGAAGGGAGGGGGGAATGGGTGGAGGGAGGGGGATTGGAGGGACCATTTTTGAGGTTTATCTTATAGGGGTACAAGTGAAACTCTCTAAGAGTAGAATCAGAACGTTTTAAAACAATAACTGATAAAATGACATGAAGGCTGAGTTGACCAGTTTGATGGAAGTATTTCGGATTGCATGTGAAAACCCCACACTGTACCCCAGAAGTGCATTAATGTACATAGTTACCATTCAATAAAAACAAAAAAGCCACTGGGAAAAAAAGAAATAAATTTAGGTTTGTTTAGTAATAAAATTTTCCCTGTCTAACTAATACAACAAAGCAAGGGGTAGTGAGTACAGTCTTCCATAGTGAAGTTGGTTAACATTCAAGGGAAAAAGCTGCTCACATACATTTTTGAAATAAGAGAAGGGATAAAAATAGTTTTTTCATTATACTATATGCCAACGTGATAGTTGTCAAGATTAAGATGGAGTCATTTGTGTCAAACCCAAACAAAACAGAGTCAGGTTAGAAAGGGAGTGGACTCATGTACTCATGCCTATGATAAGAATTATTACAACGACTTTCTGAAGGGCTCTTATTCACATATGCCTGTAAGAAGAATCTTGCCAAAGACTTTTTTTTTATTTTTTTATTTTTTTGAGACAAAGCCTCAAGCTGTCGCCCTGGGTAGAGTGCTATGGCATCACAGCTCACAGTAACCTCCAACTCCTGGGCTCAAGTGAGTCTCTTGCCTCTGCCTCCCAAGTAGCTGGGACCACAGGCACCTGCCACAACGCCTGGCTATTTTTTGGTTGCAGCCATCGTTGTTTGGCAGGCCCGGGCTGGATTCGAACCCGCCACCTTAGGTATATGTGGCTGGCATCTTAGCCACTTAAGCCACAAGCGCCAAGCCGCCAAAGACTTTTTAAACTGCATCTTGCTAAATAAGTCACAAGGACAGCTAGCACAATGCACAGAAATACTTGCCTAACACACTGTCTCCACTAACGGACAGACATCCACTTGTGTGATAAGCCCCTATAACTAAGTGTTCTTTTGTTTCAAAACAAATTATGTACATTTATTTTGCCTTTGAGAATTTCCCCTTGCCTCAACCTCCTTGAATATGTCTACAGTTTATATTTTTGGAGAGCATCTCTCTGCTAGTAATTCCAACTGACACATATCAGTGATATGTATATATCATCATTCACCTGATATAATGTTTTCAAGTTTCACCCACAGGCAGCATGTATCAGTACTTCATTCCTTTTTATGGCTGGATAATATTTCATTGCATGATTAAACTGCCTTTTGTTTATCCATTCACCAGTTGATGGATAGTTGGGTTTTTTCCACTTTTTGGCTGCAGTGAATAATGTGGTATGAACATTTTATGGATACATTTTTGCATGAACTATGTTTTTAATTCTGTTGGGTATGTATCTAGGAGTGGAATTGCTACCTCATATGGTAAGTCTCTAACTTTACTGCCAACATGTTTTCCCAAGTGGTTGGACCATTTGCAGTTCCCACTAGAAATGTATGAAGTTTCTAATTTCTCCACATCCTTGCCAATACTTATTGTCAATTATTTTTATTATTACCTGTTCTTAGATAGGAGTTATATTGTATCTTTCTTTGTTACCAATGTCTTTTCCCTTTTTGTATGAACACATATTTGGAATCTGCCTGGCCTATGGAAAACAGGCAATAAAAATATTCATAATATTTTTCTGGAGCAAACAATGATATTATATTCCTTTGAGATTAATCCTACTGAATAGCCTCTATTCTTGGACTATATTTCCATCTGCTTTGAGTGGAAAGCAGGATTTAAATTAATATTCCATGCATTGTTAAGAACAAAGATTGACATGACTCAAATGTTCTAGCCACTGTTATTTCTTTCCAGGTTTCTCAATCAAAGTGCCTTGATTTAAGCCTGAGGACTGTTCTGAGGCGTTATAGCTTTGAGGAATCCCAAGGAAAAGAAGAGGGGCCAGAAGACTAATGATGAGCAGACATTTTTATTTTCGAATAGACAAAAAGATGATAAAAGATGCTCTAGACTGGTAAGTTTTATATCACTATCTTATGAAATTTCAGAATAATCAAAGAGACATTGTGTGGAAAGGAAGCTGTGGTCATCATAGACACATTCTGTACACTAAGAACAAGATATGCCAAATTACTTCCTTTTTTTTTTTTTAAAGAGGTGAAGTCTTGCTCCATTGCCCAGGTGGAAGTGCAGTGGCACAATCACAGCTCACCATAACCTTGGACTCACTTCTTGGCTCAGACAATCCTCCCACTCCAGGCTTTCCAGTAGCTAAGACAATAGGCATGAACAACCATGCCTAGCCTCATTTCAGTTTTTGAGAGGACTGATACAGTGGATGGTCATAGAAGTGTTGTATTAGTTCCTAAAGAGACTTAACAAGGTCAGGTAATGGAATCCTTGGGGATATTACATGCATTATTTGGTAACAATGTTTTATGAATAAATATTGACCAGTCTTATTTTTGTTGAGCAATTACATGTACAAGACATTGCTAATGTAATGTGGCAAAAACAGACATGGAATCTGCCTTTATGTTGCTTGCATTATGTCATACATATTATGAGACAGTAGTTCTTAACTGAAGGATGGATAAAGAGAAGCATGCATTTTGAAGATATGCACATCTGGCACCCACTCTGGGAAATTTTGATTCTGGGTGGACTCAGCAATTTTAAAAAGCACCCCTAGGAATTCTAAAGCACATTCCTAGTTAAGAAATTCTCATGAGGGAAGCTCTTAGTAGTTCACTGCACTGTTTTTGACCTGATTCTACTTTGAACTATAAATAATTTTCTGAGCTAAGCAACTAATAATGTCAGAACAATTTCAGATACATGTATGATTTAATTGCTCACATCATAATAGAAACAAGGAACTGAAATTTCTTGCTGCTTTGTACTTTATTCATAGATTAGTGCAGTTGGATTCCAGATGATTTTGTGTCAATAAGACCTAAAATAGAGACACAGTGACTTATGCCTGTAATACCAACACTTTGGGAGGTCAAGGGAGGAGGATCACTTGAGGCCAGGAGTTTAAGACCAGCCTGGGGAATATAGTGAGACCTCCATCTCTACCAAAAAAAATTAAAAATTAGCTACGTATAGTGGCACATGCCTGTAGTCCTAGATTCTTGAGGGGAAAGCTGAGGTAGGAGGATTGCTTGAGCCCAGGAGCTTGCAGTTACAATGAGCTATGATTTTGCCACTGTGTTCCAGCCTTTGTGACAGAGTGAGACACTGTCTCAAAAAAAGAAACTAAGGTCAGGCACGGTAGCTCATGCCTGTAATCCTAGCACTCTGGGAGGTCAAGGCGGGTAGATTGCCTGAGCTCATAGGTTTGAGACCAGCCTAAGCCAGAGTGAGACCCTGTCTCTTAAAAATAGCCAGGCATTATGGTGGGCGTCTGTAGTCCCAGCTACTTGGGAGGGTAAGGCAAGAGAATCACTTAAGTACAAGAGTTGGAGGTTGCTGTAAGCGATAACGCCACAGCACTCTACTGAGGGTGACAAAGTGAGATTCTATCTAAAAGAAAAAAAGAAAAAGAAATGAGAGAAAGAGCGAGAGAGAGAGAGAGCATTGTATTTATAATGTCATTAGTGCTTTTCACAAATGTTCTAGTTTTCTCTCCTTATCCATGGTAGGATTGTACTTCTCTGCCTATGTGAAGTAGATGAGGTTATGTGGCATTACTGTGGCCAAAAAAGGTGTGAGTAGAGGTGTTTGGAAGGATTAGGAGTGAATGCATTCTAGATTGCCTTTTTCCTCTGGCCTGGTGATTGGCAGTGTTTGAACAGTGGCTGCATGTCAACCTGTGTTCCTGAGTGACTACGATGAGCAGCCCCTCTGCAGACCCAGAATATTCTGGTAGCATGAGTAAGAAATGAATGCAAGTTGTTTTAAGGCACTGAGATTTCAGAGTTATTCACTGAGTATTATTCTGCCTATTGTAACTGGCTTGGGATTCTAGGGTGAGTTTATGACAGCATGAAGTTTAATGGTGACTAACATAATGACATATATTAATGTAGACATGATAAAAATTGCAGGGAGTAGAGGATCTGGTCCAGAGATTAATGTATATTTCTCTTTTCCAGCCTGAGAATCATCTTGGAATTAGCGATACCTCAGAAATAGCAGAGGATTGGTTCCAGACCACCGCAATAAAGCAAATGTCAAAAGTTTTGGTTTCCCAGTGCATATAAAAGTTATGTTTACCCTGTGGAGTAGTCTATCAAGTGTGTAATACCATTATGTCTAAAAAATATATATACCCTAATTTAAAAATACTAAAGTATTTGGCTAAACAATGCTAACAATAATCTGAGCCTTCAGTGAGTTGTAATCTTTTTGCTGATGGAGGCTCTTGCCTCAGAGCTGATGGCTGCTGACTGATCAGGGAGATAGTTGCCGAAGGTTGGGATGACTGCAACAACTAGTTCTTTTCTTTCTTTCTTTCTTTCTTTCTTTTTTGGAGACAGAGTCTTGCTCTGTTGCCTGGCTAGAGTGCACTGACATCATCATAGCTCACTGCAACCTCAAACTCCTAGGCTTAAGTGATTCTCTTGCCCTGGCCTCCTGCATAGCTGGAACTATAGGCGCCCACCACAACATCCAGCTAATTTCTTTTTTTTTTTTTTAAGACAGTCTTACTATGTCGCCCTCAGTAGAGTGCTATGACATCACAGCTCAAAGCAACTTCAAACTCTGGGGCTTAAGCAAGTCTCTTGCCTCAGCCTCCCGAGTGTCTGGGACTACAGGTGCCCACCACAATGCCCAGCTACTTTTTTGTTATAGTTGTCATTGCTGTTCAGCAGGCCTGGGGTTGGATTGATCCTACCAGCTCTGGTGTATGTGGCTGGCACCCTAACCACTGAGCTACAGGCACTGAGCCTGCCCTGCTAATTTTTTCCTTTTGTGTATGTGTTGTTGAGAGGGGTCTCACTCTTGCTCCGGCTGGGAGTTCAGCTTTTTATTGAATATATTATAGGAAGTTCAGTCAAGAAGATCAAAGCCTGAGCCATCATCAGATTGGCCCTGAACCAAGGAGGTTTAATCAAAAAGATCAAAGCCTGTGCCATCATCAGATTCCTCAAATTCTTCTTTCTTTGCTTCCATTTCCTTCTTCCTAGCTGGGGCAGATGAGGCTCTTGACATAGGCCAAGGCCTTTGCAAAAAGCCAGGCTAGAAAGGTTCAACATTTCCAACAGCAGCTTTCATGAGGGCATTGATCATCCTTTCTGGGGTGGTCACTGTGCAGAATGAAGGCTGAGTAGATGCAGATGAGCTAAGAGACAGAGGATACGGTGCCAGTGATATGGGGCAGGTGCTGCCAGGCACGGTGCTAGTCACTAGATAAAGTGAGGGCCTCGCCCAGTGTGACTACAGCTTCCCTGGAAGAACCAAGAATCTTGGCAGCAGCTGAGGAAAGGAGGTAATTTCTTAAAATAAGACAACAATGAAGTTTACTACATTGATTGACTCTTCCTTTCAAGAAAGATCTCTTTGCATTATGCAATGCTATTTGATACCATTTTACCCACAATAGAACTTCTTTCAAAATGGGAATCAATCCTCTCAACTCCTGCCACCACTTTATCAACTAAGTTAACGTAATATTCTAAACCCTTTGCTGTCATTTCAGCAATGTTCACAGCACCTTTACCAGGAGTAGCTTCCATCTCAAGAAACCAACTTTCTTTGCTCATACATAATAGGAAACTCCTCATCAATGCAAGTTTTATCATGAGAGTGCAGCAATTCAGTTACATCTTCTATATCTAGATCTCTTGCTATTTCTACCACATCTGCAGCTAATTCCTTCACTGAAGGCTTAAACCCCTCAAAGTTACCCACAAGGGTGGGAATCAACTTCTTCCAGACTTTTCAAATCACAAATGTTCTTAGCGGCATCTTTTTTTTTTTGGAGACAGAGTCTCACTATATCGCCTTCAGTAGAGTGATGTGGCATCACAGCTCAGAGCAACCTCAAACACTTGGGCTCAAGCGATTCTCCTGCCTCAGCCTCTCAAGTAGCTGGGACTACAGGTGCTCGCCACAACACCCGGTTATTTTTTTTGTTGCAATTGTCCTTGTTGTTTAGCTGGCTGGGCCAGGTTCAAACCCACCAGTCTGGGTGTATGTGGCTGGCACCATAACCACTGTGCTATGGGAGCCGAGCCTCTTAGTGGCATCTTAGAATGGCAAATACTTTCCAGAAGGTTTTCAATTCACATTGCCCAGATCCATCAGAGGAATCACTATTCCATGACAGCAATAGCCTAATGAAATGTGTTCATTTTCTTCTTTTTTTCTTGAGACAGGGTCTTTGTTGTTCTGCTCCCTAGACTAGAGTGCAGTGACGTCATCATAACTCACTGCTGGGCTCAAGATATCCTCCTGCCTCAGTCTCCTAAGTAGCTGGGACTATAGGCATGTGCCCCACGTGTAGCTAATTTGTTTTATTATTTGTAGATCTGGGGTTTCACTGTTGCCCAGGCTGATCTCAAACTTGACCTCAAGCAATCCTCCCACCTCGGCCTCCCAAGGTGCAGCTAGGATTATAGGTGTGTGCTACTGTGCCTGGCCTGTATTTTCTATTTATTTTTTAAAATTTTTTTATTTTTTTTGAGACAGAGCCTCAAGCTATCCCCCTGGGTAGAGTGCCATGGCATCACAGCTCACAGTAACCTCCAACTCCTGGGCTCAAGCAAGTCTCCTGCCTCAGCCTCCCAAGTAGCTGGGACCACAGGCACCCACCACAACGCCTGGCTATTTTTTCGTTGCAGCCATCATTGTTGTTTTGGTGGGCCCAGGCTGGATTCGAACCCGCCACCTTAGGTGTATGTGGCTGGCGCCTTGGCCGGTTAAGCCACAGGTGCCAAGCCCTGTATTTTCTAAATAATAAAACTTAAAGGTCAACATTACTGCTTGATCCATGGACTGCAGAATAAGTATTATGTTAACAGGCATGAAAACAACATTAATCCCCTCACGCATCACCCACCATCAGCTCTCTTGGGTGAACAGGTGCATTGTCCTTTAGCAGCTGGCTATTTCAACTCATTATACACTCTGAGGACACTCTGAGTGGGGAAGGACACTCTGATGAACAATAATTACTCTAGACCTCCCTCCCAGGATGGCTGAGGATCCTTTAGTCCTGAATAGAAAGAAGTTCAATTCTGAACAATCCTGCTTCCTCCCTATTAATAACAAAAATATTTCTACCCATCTCCATACCATTGTCTACTTCTAGAAAACCCAATCTTTGACAAATTTTCTGTAACAACAAGCAAAAGCATCCTGAGATTCAGTGAAATAGTTTGAACTTGATCTTGTCTAGAGGAAAGAAAACGGAATGATCTCTCTTATTTTTAACTTTGTGTTAGGGAAATTTTTCAGCGTATACAAAAAATATAATTTAATGAAATAACAACATAAACATATGAACAATATTTATCATCTATATCCTCCCATATTATTTTAAAGCAAGTCCTTGTCACTATATTCTTCTGTCCACAAATAGTACACTGATGTTTGTTTTGAGATGCAATACAATGCCTTTATTTTTGTTTTGCTTTGTTTTTGAGACAGAATCTCACTTTGTTGCCCTGGTGCAGTACAGTGGCATCATGATAGCTTACAGCAACCTCAAACTCCTTGGGCTCAAGTGATCCTCTTGCCTCAGCACCTGCCACGATGCCCAGCTAGTTTTTCTATTTTTATTAGAGATGGGGTCTCACTCTTACTCAGGCTGGCCTTGAACTCCCAAGCTCAAGCAATCCACCTGCCTCAGCTTTCCAGAGTGCTAGAATTATAGCTGTGAGCCACCGCTCCTGGCCTACAGTGCCTTTAGTTTTCTCCATTTTCCCCCCAGTCCAACTCCTTTTTAAATTGTCTCATCTTTTCTTCCTCTTCCTACGACCACAGATTTAAAAAGAGAAGTGTTTCAAAGAGGGGTTGGGTTAATTTACACCTAATTTGTATAATGCACTTATTCTGGGTGAAGGGCACACTTATAACTTTGGCTTACAATGTACAAAAGCAAATTATGTAACCAAAAGGTGTGTACCCCTGTAACATTCTGAAAATTTTTTAAAACAGAAGTGTTGTGGGTTTTTTTGCAGTTTTTGGCTGGGGCTGGGTTTGAACCCACCACTGCCACCATATGGGGCTGGCGCCCTATTCCTTTTAGCCACAGGCGCCACCCAAAAGAGAAAGTGTTTTAATAGAAGGGGCAGAGGGGGAAATAGTAGGAGATAGAAGACCTAGAACTAATACTGGAATCCAGGCATTCTTTCACTCATTCATCAAACATTTTATAACCAATTATCTCCCAAAGTCTTAGGATACTCAGTTATCACCAGTATAGGCAGTTATTTAGACTGTGCAATAATGTCTTTGTTTGGATTAATTAGAAAGGAAAAAGGAGTGAGTTTCTTACCACCTGTCATCTAGTGGTCACAATGGTAAGTATCCTACATTTATTTCTGCTAGACAGAACAATGACAAGGTTTGTTCTAGAAAAAATCTTAAAGAGGAAAATGAAGCTCACAGAGAGTTGAAATGATTTGTTTAAGATCATATTGCTAGTTACTATCAGAGCTAGGCACAGAACCCAAACAAGCTGACTTTAAGAACTGTGTAAATTGTCATTGTTTGAAACTCTTAAACTTGTGATTTGAATGATTTAAAAATTGATCAAAGCATCATCATACTTTGTATTTATTGTTATCAAGTTATGGTGTATTGGTAGAAAGAGGGGGGGGGAAGAGCCATTGGTTGAATGAGGGAGCCAGATGGGCCCATAATCACTTTAACATTGAATTATTTTTCCATTAAAAGGTCCTATATTATTTGCAATACACTCATTACCTATAATAATAGTTTCTATGCTAGCTTTGTCATATTCTCGAAACAAAGGTTGAATACTTAAGTGAAATTGCTTCCAATTAGAGAAAATTAAATGAAATTATGCCACATCATAGGTAGTGGATTTATAGGCTATGTTTACCCTCTGTAACTTCTTGGATCTGATATTTATTCCATCCAGCTAGTTAAATCTGAAGGAAGATCTACCAGAGTTGATACTTTACCATTTCTGGGTAAATATAAGAAGTTTGCTAGAGAAAAGGGACACTGTGTTTGAAATGAACCCAGCAAGAGGCCACACTAGAACATTAAAACGATCATTAGTATTGCCTGGCATCTAGATTACACACTGCCCTTGTCTTCCCTGGACTGTGATTTTCCTAGTCCTTTTCATTTAAGAGTGAAAATCTTTATTTATTTATTTATTTATTTATTTATTTATTTATTTAGAGACAGAGTCTCACTTTGTTGCACTCAGTAGAGTGCTGTGGCATCACAGCTCACAGCAACCTCCAGCTCTTGGGCTTAGGCAATTCTCTTGCCTCAGCCTCCCAAGTAGCTGGGACTACAGGAGCCTGTCACAATGCCTGGCTATTTTTTTGTTGCAGTTTGCCCAGGGCTGGGTTCAAAACCGCCACCCTCCATATATGGGGCTGGAGCCCTACTCATTGAGCCACAGGTGCAGCCCCAAGAAAGTCTTGAAAGTCAATCTGTTCTTATCTTACTAACACCTTAAGGCAGATTTTTGAAATAGGGAGAGGAGGTGACCATTTGGTGACTCCATTTCTGGTGCTAGCACTGCCATTAACCGTGACTTTTAGTTACTTCTGTGGATCCAATTTCCCTTCACTGCAACATCAAAAGTTTATTATTACAACTAAATGATTGCCTCTAAAGTTTCTCTCACTTCTGTCTTTCTGTCTTAAGGATAAATCTTCAGCTCAGTTAGTCCCTTCTGTTTTTCTGGGTTGACATCCTTCCTCCCAAAATCATTTATGGAGTATCTCCATGT
This sequence comes from Galagoides demidoff, assembly GCA_963574575.1. Classification (NCBI taxonomy): domain Eukaryota; kingdom Metazoa; phylum Chordata; class Mammalia; order Primates; family Galagidae; genus Galagoides; species Galagoides demidoff. The sequence continues at coordinate 10,226 of CAUYQV010061045.1, forward strand.
TCTTGAGGGTAGGGTCTGGGTTTTATTCATCTTCCCCCATTACTTAGCATAAGAACTAAGCTGGTGATTAGGGTTAAAGTTAGTTTCTGTGTGAGATTCCAAACTGGTCTGGTGGTGCTCGCAGTTCTGAAGAAGGTACCACACATCATCAATTAATCACTTAATAAAAAATTAAAGATAACAGGAAAGGAAAACTGGTTCCAGACTTTCTTAGTACTGACACGTTTCCACCAGGAACAAGAGTGCACAGAAGAGCAAATAGTAATAATTAACACTCATTGGGTGCTTTCGACGTGCCGGAGTTTTCCCTGTTTTGTCCTGTGTTCTAGGTACTGTTTCACACCTGAAGCGGGCACTGACAAGTAATATGCCTAGGTAAGCCTGCAGTGGAAACTAGACAGCGCAACCTCACAACAATCCTGCGTTATCTCCGAGAGGCCGGAAGAATTCGGGCAACAGTGCTGAGTCCAAAGTACAGGAGTAGAAGGAAGCGACCACAGAAGGCTATATAAGCGGACAATTTTACACACAAACACACACACACAAATGCACTTCTCTTGGCTGGATTACACAACTGGAGTTTAGGCAAGCAGGCAGAATAAAACGGGACAAGCAAAGTCCGGAGCCTACTAATACCTGGGCCGAACAGATCATAAGTGATGTCAGGGCTCGGCGCCTCTGGCTCAAGCGGCTAAGGCGCCAGCCATAAACACCTAAGGCGGCGGGTTCAAATCTAGTCCGGCCCGTCAAACAACAATGACGGCTGCAACCAAAAAATAGCCGGGCGTTGTGGCGGGCGCCTATGGTCCCAGCTACTTGGGGGGGCTGAGGCAGGAGACTCGCTTGAGCCCAGGAGTTGGCGGTTGCTGTGAGCTGTGATTCCACAGCGCTCTACCCCGGGGGACAGCTTGAGGCTCTGTCTCAAAAAAAAAAAAAAAAAAGTGACGTCAGGCCGGGCATGGGGGCTCACGCCTGTAATCCCAGCCCTCTGGGAAGCCTAGGCGGGTGGATTGCCTGAACTCAGGAGTTTAAGACCAGCCTGAGCAAGAGACGAGACCCCCGTCTCTAAAAACAGCCAGGTGTTGGACGGCGCCTGTAGCTCAAAGGAGTAGGGCGCCGGCCCATATGCAGGAGGTGGCAGGTTCAAACCCAGCTCCGGCCAAAAATTGCAAAAAAAAAAGAAGAAGAAGAAGAAGCCGGGTGTTGTGTAGACGCCTGTAGTCCCAGCTACTCTGGAGGCTGAGGCAAGAGGATCGCTTAAGCCCAGGAGTTTAAGGTTGCTGTGAGCTGTGTTGCCAGACACTCTAGCCTGGGCGACAGTGAGACCCTGTAAGATACGTCAACCAGGAGAGTCAGCCGGACCGCAGAAGCAGGTGGAATTCCTTCCGGAAGTGACGCACAGGAAGTTATGCCAGGAGGCGGTACCTGGAGGTGGAGGGCGTCGCGATGGGCGGGGCGCAGCGCTGGCGTTTCGCTAGGTGACTTGGATCCCCCGCAGGTAACCTCCGGGCCGGATCTGAGTTGGGGCAGGGGCGGCACCTGGGATTTTGATCCCAGCCGTTGGGAGTTCTAAGCTCGGGCGGATAAGGTGGCTGTCGCATTAGGTGGTGGCTAGAGAGGACAGGTTTCTTGGCTTGAGGTTACCCGAGTGTAGGGATACGGTGAACTCTTGGGAGCTAGGTCATGGGGGCCGAGGCTGTCAAGGAAATACAGATAACCTGAGTCTTACTAGGAATCGGTAATGGCCGGGGGTCCAGGGCTTCCGGTCATTGGCGCTCTTGTTGGAGAGACAGAGCCTGGGCCACTGAAATGAGCTAACCTAGGGTTCATTCCCCACCTAACCCTAAGCCGTTCTGCCAGTAGGGGACTGGGACTTCTTTTAATCCGGGCAATAGTGCCTTGGCACTATTAGGCATTCTGTAGATGCTGCAGAATGAATGAATGAACGTACGAACGAAGCTGATTCTGACTCAGCTAGGGAACTACTTACTCAGTATGCCTGCATCTGAATGTAGACGTAACTCTTCTTTAGTTTGCTCACCAGTAATTTATCAGGATACCGGTGCAGGAGAGATCAGGAGGTTGGTTTTGTTTTGTTTTTACGGTTATGGAAATTTAGAAATGTGTTTTGATACTTTTTTTTCTGGGTGGAGAAAGTAAGACTTCTTTTAGGTTCCTTTCCTTTTCTAGGAAAAGTTCCCAGGGGAATGATACCAGGGAGGAGTTGGTCATCAAAAGATAAGCTACAGTTGTATCCCTGAGTGTTTTAATAGCTTCTTCCCCCACCCGCTGCCCCCAGTAGCATCAACTTACTTTACTTTTTCTTAATGGTTTCTTTCCTATATTGTAAGGAAATGTACTACTTACATTTGAGATGTAAATGAGAATTATAACAAAAATGAAAATAGCCATTTATAAAAATCCATTCAAAGATTACACATGGTACAATAAAGCTAACTCCTTCCAAAAAGTTGTAGAAGGCCCCCAGAAGAATGAATCCTTGAAGATTAAATTGTTTCCTTAGTAAAAAGTGTTTGTTTAGGTGTCTTAAAAGTGATAAAGAGTGGGTACTATAACCAGATTGGTTTTGGTGGTCAAATGGAAAAGAGTGCATATGAGACTGATGAGGCTGTGTAATGAGGTCTGGACATTAATCACTACCTGGTTTAGTGAGGTGATTGCTGTGTAGGAGCTAGCTAATGAGAGAGTAGCTCTTGAGAGGTTCCAGAATCTTATCATTAGATTGGATATAGTTGGGGAGGAACCTGCACTTATGTCATACTGTTATATTGTGGGCTTTTTGGTTTTTTTATGAAGAAGAAACTAGTAAGCTTTTTTATTTAAAATCTAAGATGTTCTTAAATAGGTTGAAAACTTTAACATTTAACATTAATTCAACATTATTGAACTATTTAAATTTTAAAAGCTTACCTACTCTTAATCTTGTTTTCCCAGTTTCTGCAAAATGTCGGTATCCAAATGATTCCTATGTTTGTATGCTTTTACTGTTAGGCCTGCCACCTTTAGAACGCATATAAATATGGTACAAAGTAATGTTTTGAGATTTTTTAGGTTTGTGTTAATATTGTTGTCTTAAAAATGAAGTCTAGGACAGGGCACCCAGCAATGACTGGGCACCGCCGCCACTGCCCAGACAAAAATAAAAAAAGAAGAGAGAAAAAAAATGAAGTCTAATTTTGCTAACTCAATCTGCTGTTCCATAGCACATCCTCTAAATTTTGCACATCTAAATGGCTCTATAGTATAATTGATATTCATTGTGAATTTGCTATCCAAGTGGTAATTTAGGTATGTGCATTGACGTTCTCGAGGTTTTCAGTTTTGCAGAATGCTGCTGTCTACTGACTCTTAAATGGACTACATTTAAAGAACCCCTTGGATCATTCATGGACAAAAACATGAATCATGTATTGTGGCATTCAAATCCTAGCACTTTGGGAGAGGTAAGTTGCTGACTGTGTTTAGGTGAAATATTAGAATAAGCCCTACGTTTGCCTGGGAAATTGTAGGACTGTATTTGAGAAATATAAGCCTGAATCTCTGTGTTTTCATGAGGACCTTCCAAAGAAAGGTTTGTTTTGTATACATGAGGCAATTCTTGCTATTATTTCCCTGTCCAGTTGATAAGAAATTTAAAAGATTGACAAGCTAAGCTCTCTTTTTGTTTTGGAGAACTCCTTTTAACACGTTAGAACCTGGTAGAAATAAATCAATCTGTGGATGCCCTGTAGAAATGAAAATTCAAATAATCATTTAAATCATCTTGCATCCAAGTTTGGCTATGTAATAGTACTGGTCTCAAATCTACTTGTCAATTTTATTTTGTGCTTTAGCTTTGAACAAAAAAAAAAAGATCAAAAAATGTCTTTTTTCTTTATCTTCCCTTATTTATGCTGTTTCTTTCTCTTTTTTCTTTCTTCTTTTTTTCCAGTCTATTAAGTAATTCTTTCTCCAGGCTTTTAGCTTTCTGTATCTGGAAGTAAAGTTTCTCCTTTTCCATTTACCTTTCCTAATTTGTCAGTTTGTTAATTTTCAAAACCTTAACTTTATAACAATTTGGCACCTTTTAATCACTAAGCATTAAACTTGTAGATTTTCCTTTGTAGACATGCTAGCTGCTTGCTTAGAATTTGTTTAATTCTGACAGCAAGGCAGTAATTCTAGGAATTCATCTTTCAAATCTGTTTGTGCTTGCTCATAAAATTTGCATACAAAGATAGTTATCACCAACCTCAAAGCTGCAAGGAAAGTTTAGTGATACTGTTTTAAACCTTGACATTAGATTGTTATCATTACTAAGAACTTATGAATACCAAGGGCTTTACTGCCAAATTCAATATCATGTGCACTATATGGCATGTTACTGACGGGGATGGGGTGATATGGTGGTGGTTACATTTACAAGTTGTTTTTATTGCATTGGCATGATTCTGAACTCAGTAATAACTGAATGGGATGAACTTTGTTTCATTTAAATTACTACTTAGGGATTCTATATTCTTTAGGTCTTACAGTTATTATTTCACTTTGTTCTTGATGTTTAACTTGCTGAAGTTATTTCAAGAACAGCTTGTTCTCTCAGTAAAATCAGCAAGCCAGAAAGATAATTTAGAAAGATATATGTGGATAATCTCAGTTTGTATTACTTTGAATCTCTTCAAGTCTCAGCAAAAATTTCTAGTGACTTTTACTTCTCTAGACATTTTTGTGTGTCCACATTTTTATTTGAGATATGGAATAATAGTAATAGGTAACTAAATAAATTATACACAACACAATAAAAATATAATCTTTATTTTATTAATAGAGGGAATTTATCTGAAACTTGTTTAAGAATAGGCTATGTAAAACATAACTCTGTGTGATACCACTGGTGGTGTGCCTTGCTAAAATAATGAAGGCTGCAAATCTAGGGACTGAGTCATAATTAATGGAATAGAACAGGTTATGCTATTTCAGGTGTTTTATACCATGCTTTGGCAGCGTATTTTGGATATAGCATCTGTAGGTGCTTTGCTTCTTCAGGTCCTTGGGATTAATCACAATAGTCACAAAGGGGAAATCATTGGGTGGGAGGCCTAGGGTGAGATTCCTTACTCCTGCTATGTTAATGGATAGCAGTGAATTGAATCCAAGGGTGGATTGTTTTTCTGATGCTAAAGATGCTAGAATATAGTAAAGGTGACATAGGGAAAGAAAGGAGATGAATATGAATGTAAAAGTTACATGTAGAGAACATAGAATTGAGGATGTTTGTGTGTGTGTGTGTGTGCGCACGCACACGTAGAATGTATAACATATCTATCTATCTGTATTACATACATAATATATATCAAAATCTCTAAAAAACCAGATAGTGTAATGAGAAAAAAGATTGGCATTGTAAGGCCTCAGAGCTGGGCCTTTCATGGGCGAATTCATGATTTTGAGAGTTCCTTAAAGAGTTTTGGAAGTTTTAAGATCATTCATGGGGTCCCAATGACAGGAAGACAGATAAAAACCTGAGTGAGAAAATTAACTTGGAAACGCAAATGATTATGGTTAAGGGCATCTTTTAAGATTCTGCTTTGTGGTATTGTTTGGGAGAAGGGAAAAAAGAAGAGAGAACTTGCAATTTATTGCTGTTCAATTTGAATTGAGCTAAATCTATAAGCCTTTCCTCAAATTACAATTGTGTATGACCAAGATTAACCAAGATTAAACCGGGCCCCATTAACTTACAAAACATTAATATATAAAAGCTGATTTTAGTAGTAGAAGAACCTCAAAAAACAAGAGAACTGTTTTTAATCAGTTTTGTGATTTTATTAAAGGACAACTCCAGTGATCTAGATTGAGGGGATTGGAACTGTTTTGCTCAGAAATAAAAGACTTTGGAAGAGTTGGGGAAATGCTATAGGAGGTACATTTGTTCTTTGTATATTTTAATTTGAGGCTAAAATTAGTGAGAAAAGGTATAGAACTAGTGAGAGAAAGTACAGATCTAGTCAGCAGTGAAACAGATTGTGGAAGAGGCAGTGAACCCTCAATCATTAGGACTGCCACTTAATCAGTTTGAACATCAGTAACACTGTAGAGGAAATTTCTCATTGTATGGAGAGGAAACTGGTTTATTTTCAAGGCCTCTTTCAAATCCTCATTTTTTATAGTGTATTAAGTGATTTATTGTGGATAAGTTTATTATTTCTACAGTTAAGTAGAAATGTGACTTCCTTATATGCTGGTCACTCATTCACCAACCTCAACTTATTCATCATGAGGACATAAAAATTTAAAATTACCTGAATGCCCAAATTATAAGACAAAATTTCTAGACTTTTCTCAGGTCCTTACTCAGTTTACTTTTATTTTAGACACAGTTCTGACAGTCTTAGTTAATGGGTATCTAACTCTACAGAATGTAAGAAGTAAGAAATTGTGAATGAGCCAAGCACTCCTACTAGAGGCAGACAAGGAAGGAAAAGAAAATGGTCATAAAGCAGACCAACGACCAACTAATTTTAAAATTGTACCAACCTGAGCCCTTTCGCTTGGATGAAAACAGCTATGTATAAATGAATGTTCAAAATGGTAACTCTGGATTTGGGGTGTAAGGATACACTGCTGGAGCCTCAGGGCTGGTCGCCTCTGTGCGGGTGGCCGAGAGTGGGGCAATGGATCTTCAGAGGATACTAGGACATTGTGCGCAGAAATTCTTGTTGGATGGGGTTATGAGAAATTCCTCTCTCTGTGCTAACTCTGTAGTGGAACAAGTTAATATATTCTTAAATCACAGCTGTTTATTCCAAATTCTAGCCCCCTTTTCCCCCTCGCCAGGCTGATAGGTATTCTTCAACAGTTTTATTTTTAGGGATTCTTAGATGTAGGTAAACATCATCATTAAAATAACTGGGAACTGGGCGGCGCCTGTGGCTCAGTGAGGGCGCCAGCCCCATCGACTGAGGGTGGTGGTTTTGAACATGGCTCCGGCCAAATTGCAACAAAAAAAGACCCATGTATTTAGAGGCAAAACAATGATAATGGGCAAAATATGGAAGTTGAGAGTTCAACCATTGTTTTTGGTTAAAGCATTTAATTGGTAAAGTCTGTCATTTTTTAGGAAGGAAATATAAAATGGACAACTATATAGCCAACCCATGGTCTGGTAGAAACTGCTTCTTCCGCAATAGTACTGAAGTAGGTAATGGGAGTCTTTCCTAGCAGGTCTGCAGCAAAAGATAACATTTTCTTTTTTAAGTCTATCTACTCTCAACCTCCATATTTTGCCCATTATAATTATTTTGCCTCTAAATACGTGGGTCTTAGTGTCGATAATCCAAAATGATAGTTATTTCCAGAGTACCAACCATATTGAACTCTTGTGACTTAGGAAAGCTTCCTATAATTGGCTAACATTAATTACAAGACACAACTGTATCCTACTTTGAGAAGTAAACATGTCAAAAAAATAAAGTTCTGGTATGAAATGAAATTTTAAAATTCAGTAATGTTTATAAACTAAATTGAGTGAAAATGAATTATAGACCAACTTAAAAATCCATTTGTGTCAAAAACTGCTTTTAAGGGGGTAATGGGCTCGGCGCCTGTGGCTCAATTGGCTAAGGCACCAGCCACGTACACGTAAGGTGGCGGGTTTGAATCCCCAACCTGGGCCCGCCAAACAACAATGATGGCTGCAACGAAAAAAAAAAAAATGGCCAGGCGTTATGGCGGGCACCTGTGGTACCAGCTGCTTGGGAGGCGAAGGCAGGAGACTCGCTTGAGCCCAGGAGTTGGAGGTTGCTGTGAGCTGTGATGCCATAGCACTCTACCCAGGAGGATAGCTTGAGGCTCCGTCTCAAAAAAAAGAAAAAAAGGGGGGTAATGATCATTGTTTTGTATTTCCAAATATTGAGTTTAGAAATCAGTCATATGCTACAGTCTTTGTATGTTTGTCTTTCCTCGCGTATTTTTAAATAACCAGCAATTTATACTTTAATAAAATTTTTCTTTGGTGTAAAAAAAAAAGTAATTCGGCTCGGCGCCTGTGGCTCAATCAGCTAAGGCGCCAGCCACGTACACTTAAGGTGGTGGGTTCGAATCCCCAGCCCAGGCCCGCCAAACAACAATGATGGCTGCAACCAAAAAATGGCCAGGCATTGTGGCGGGTGCCTGTGGTCCCAGCTACTTGGGAGGCGGAGGCAGGAGACTCGCTTGAGCCCAGGAGTTGGAGGTTGCTATGAGCTGTGATGC
>CAUYQV010061049.1:0-30741 GCA_963574575.1 Galagoides demidoff
CCTGTGGTCCCAGCTACTTGGGAGGCGGAGGCAGGAGACTCGCTTGAGCCCAGGAGTTGGAGGTTGCTTTGAGCTGTGATGCCATGGCACTCTACCCAGGGGGATAGCTTGAGGCTCCATCTCAAAAAAAAAAAAAAGAAATGTACTTTTGGTTTGGTGCCTGTGTTTCAAGCAGCTAAGGCACCAGCCACATATACCTGAGTTGGCAGTTTCAAATCCAGCCTGGGCCTGCCAAACAACAATGATGGGTGCAACCAAAAAATAGCCGGGCATTGTGGCGGGTGCCTGTAGTCCCAGCTACTTGGGAGGCAGAGGCAGGAGACTCGCTTGAGCCCAGGAGTTGGAGGTTGCTGTGAGCTATGATGCCACAGCACTCTACCCAGGGGGATAGTTTGTGGCTCTGTCTCAAAAAAAAAAAAAATGGAAATGTACTTTTATTCTGTTAAGCTTCTCAAATTCTGGAGTTGCCTCTTATTAGATTATTATCTAGTCCATTCTGGCCAGTAGAGATATTCTTTGAAATGAACAACACAGGTCTAAAACCATAATGAAGATGAAATATTATTCTGAGCTGATGTTAAATTGAGAGGACCTGAGTTTGGTGACTTAGGTCCATGCATAAGAGTCCTCAATTTCCAGCTTAAGTGATGGATCCTTATGACACATTTTGGTAAGCAACCTTTTTTTTTTTTTTTTTTTGAGACAGTCTTACTATATTGCCCTCGGTAGACTGCTATGGTGTCATGGCTCATAGCAATCTCAAACTGTTGGGATTAAGTGATTCTCTTGCCTCAGCCTCCCAAGTAGCTGGGACTACACGTGCCCGCCACAACACCAATTTTTTTGTTGTAGTTGTCATTGTTGTTTAGCAGGCCCGGCCAGGTTCAAACCTGCCAGCCCCGGTGTGTGTGGCTGGTGCCCTAACCACTGAGCTACGGGTGCCAAGCCCAACCTTCCTTTCCACAATGGGAATTTTCAGTACCTTGTAAAAATTAATAAAAATATTATTTTCACATGTCCTAATTTTATACACCATTAAGACTTAGTGTTTCCTCACTGAACTAGGTGTGCCAACATTTATTACAATTTTTACGTATCAGATGACCACCAATGCCACTAGATCTGTCAGAATTACTGTACTCTGCTCAAGATGCTATCTTGAAAAAATGGTTCAGGAAGCGAGATAGACACTGCTGGTGTCCTTTTCTTATACAACCCACACTGTACTCAGATTCTCTATCCATCTCTCACACAGCCATGGGCTTCAGAGGAAGTTCACCTCTCTGTTAGCCCCAAGGATGGACTAAATGGCCTCAGTGTAACCATATCTTCCCTGCCAATGTTTGATCAGGTATAGGCATGAGACTCAGTTTTGCTTGGAGAAATGGAAGTATTGTGCTGACAGGGCTCTGAAATGTTTCCTTTCCCAGGAGAGAGCTACTGGAAGAGCTGGTTCCTTCTCGAGCCCTCCCCCTCATATTGTCATTTTTGGTTGTGCTGTTAGAACTGCTATAACAGTCTTACTGCTGTGGCCTCAGGATGAACCTAGAGGAAGCCCAATGAATATAGAGCCAAGACACAGAAGGACTAGGATCCTTGAAATTGTGTTGAGCTATTGAATGTCAGTCCTGAAGTTCTCCTCTCTGTACTTTGTTATACAGGATACATTTTAATAGACTTAGAAGCTTACACTTGTAGCTAAAAGCATTGGTTAGCTAATACACTGGCAATATATTTACTTTTCTGGATTAGTATATGCCTTTTTATGGAGCCTCTGGGAAAACAGTATATAACTTTTTAGTACTACCCGGCACATAGATAATATCAGATGTCTGGAAAGTAAGTGAAAATCAAGGTATTTGATTGCAAGGTATTAAACTTGCAAACTGTAGTTAAAATACTTAGGTATCCTTCTATATATTTTACTAGGTCCTTATATAGTTATTTGTGTAATTTCTTGTCTACCCCACTAGATTGCAAGCTCCTTGAGGGCAAGGACTATGTTTATCTTACGTATGTATGTATATATGTATTTTGACATATAGTCTATTGCCCAGGCTACAGTGCCGTGGCATCATCTAGCTCACAGCAACCTCAGACTCTTGTGTTCAAGCAATCCTCCTGCCTCAGCCTCCAGTGTAGCTTGGACTACAGATGTACTCCACCATGCCTGGCTAATTTTTTTATTTTTAGTAGAGATGGGGTCTTGTTCTTGCTCAGGCTAGTCTTGAATTCCTGAGCTCAAGGGCTCTTCAGGCCTCCCAGAATGCTAGGGATATGGCCACAAGCCACTGCCTATGGCCTGCATTTATCTTGATCTTTACTACTCCAAAGGCTAGAACACTGCTTGAGGTGGAGGAAGTGTTCAACAAAATTTTGTATGAACGACACCAACAAAAATATGAATAAGATATTCTAAATACATGGGTCTATTTTCTGGACAGTGGATCTGACAGTAAGCTCAGTAGAGAAAAAAATCCGACACAGGTAACAGGAAAAAAATGCTACTTAATAACTCTATACTGGGTAGTAATTTTTCTGTACAGGGAAGCTGTCCCCTTTTCCCATGAAGTTAATTATCAGGATTCAATTGCCCTTTCAGTGTTGTTATTACAACTAGAGTAGAACCTCCATAGCTGACCACCTCCCTATGTTGACCTAATTTTCATAGACCAGACATGCACCACATGTATGTATCAATACAGTAAGCCTAGTTCCATATGTTGACCAGTTTGTTACAGTCCCTTGGGCGGTCAACTTACAGATGTTCTACTGTATGTTTTTTTTCTGTGATGCCTCTGACAGATGTGGACAGGGCTGGCCAACAAACGTAAGCTCCACAAGTGCCTGGTGAACATGACGCTGCTTCTGTTTTCCTCCTTTCCTTTCCCCACCCTTGCGGTCTATGCTTTTGCTATTTCTTCTCTTAGCTTTCTGTACAGGATGAGTAAATCTCTGAATTTCTAACTAAGCGACTCTGTATTGGGGGATACATTACTGACCCCAAACCACTCTTTGGATCCTTTGTGACCTGAGGTCAACTCATTTGATCCCTGGTCATTAGCTGAAACCTGGGAAGGAAAGAAAAACCTGCTAATGATAGCAGAGTAAAATTAAGGGCTGCCTGCTTTTTTCCATTCCATTGATCCTTCCTCAGTAGCTACCTTCTGGTTAATTTTCATTCCCCTTTGACAGAAATCTTTTGCTCTCTTTTCATTCTAGGCTGCTTCTGATTCTTTTCTCTAGGCTTCACTTAATCACTGCACCCAACAGGTACTAAACAGAGTTCCTTTTGTGCAAAAGGCTCAAGGATAAGCTTTCCTCTAGTCAAAATCCCTTTTTAGGGTTGCATTAATGTTAATTCTCAATAACCTGTTTCACTAAGTCTTCTTTTAGTACGTAGAATAGTAGATACCCTACTAGGGTCTTCTCTGAGAACTGCCTGTTTCATTAGTAGGGAGAGGTCATTCATAGGGATGTACTGAGTATGTGACTCTACTCACCTAGCCATGGCTGACTGAATCCTTGGTAGAACTTCACCTAAACTAGGCCAATCAGATCTTTTTTGTGAATACAAATTGACCTTCCCAGTGACTGAGTTGGAAATGGAGTCCTGTTATCAGGTAAGTGTCAGTAGCAGCAATTGGTCACTTGTGAAACTCTGCCTAGCTCACTGAGATTTGCGTGACCTGCTTTGGCAAGGAACTTTACAAGTAGGGAGTGGTCAAAAGTACAGGTAAGAAAGGTGTAGTTGCAAACAGAGAAACAGGTAATTGACTCAAGGATGTGGCAGTGTAAATTTAAGGGAATGGGTAGATCAGAAAGATATTGAGACTTAAGCAGTACCTAGATTTGGCTCAAAGGACAGTGATAAGTTGAAGATGATTCTACTATTCCACAACTAGAGAATGTGTTCAATTAGTATTGAAGTGGCTGGTTGCTGGGAAGAGAGGGCTCTTTGGGATTCTCGAGTTTTTGAAGTAATGGTTCCTCTCAATTTCCACAAGCAGTGATGTGAACCCAACTATAGAACTTCACTACTAAAATGGCAGTGAATGATTTAGAAATTACTTTGTAGAGCTATTCATGAGTGCTATACTGAGGGTGGCCACACAATGTGGGCTACTTAGTGCTCTTTTTTGTAGCTAAAGTGAACTCAGATACCAATGTTTTACATATGGTTTTGGTGACAAGGGCACTAAATTGACAGAGTATAAATACAACATATTTCTGATGATATTAAGAAAAAGAATACAAAACCAAATCAAGTTGCCAGTGTTTTTTTTTTTGAGACAGTTTCACTATGTCGCTCTGGGTAGAGTGCCATGGCGTCAGTTGGCAACCTCAAACTCTGGCTTAAGTGATTCTTTTGCCTCAGCCTCCCAAGTAACTGGGACTACAGGCACCCTCCACAATGCCCAGCTATTTTTTGGTTGTAGTTGTTTGGCAGGCCCGGACCAGGTTTGAACATGCCAGCCCCAGTGGCAGATCACTGTCATAGGGGAAAGGAAGATCCTTAATGCAATCTTATTATAAATAGTGGCCCTGTTGCTATCTATAGGGAGTCCCTATTTGAAAGAATTCTGGTTGAAAGGGAACAGATTTTTCAGTTAGAATGGGCTTTGAAATCTGGCTTCTGCCACTTACTAGTTGTGTGACTTCATCCAAATTAACCTTTCTGATATTGTTCTCTCATCTGTAAAATGGGGATAGCAACCAATTTACATCCACTTCTTTAGTAGCAATAGTCTCTTTGAAAGAAGCTTACAGCGTCCCAAGTGTTGGACAGCTATTACTTCATTCCAACAACTATTTTATTTGCCAATGGAAGGCCAGGACCTACGTGAGAGAACTCCTACAGTGGAGCTCATGGTGCAGGAAGATGGGACGAGACCCTAGTATCAACAATAGCTACTGTTTATGAGCCTTTTCTATATGTGTGGGTACTGTTGTTTCAAGTTGTACACACATTATCTCATTTCACCCTCACAATCACCTCCTAAGGTGGCTCTCAATAGCCTCACTTTACTTAAGAGGAAACAGAAGCCCAGAGAAGTTGATTTGTCCGGGGTCACAGTTAAGGAGCGGTGGAATCCAGACTGGAACCGGTTCCCCAAATTTCAGAGGCCCTTGCTGTTAACCACCAAGAAGAAAAGGTGGAAGATTGGCTCTATTACATGCAGCCTGTGGGACAGTGAAAGGAATTCTTAGAAAATAAGCTTCTCTTCACCCTGTTTTCCTTCAAGAAAGTGTAACAGCTTCTCACCATCTGGACTGATTGAAGAAAGTTATAGGCAAAAGGAAGGCGGGCTGGGGTGCGGGGCTGGTGCGGCCATTCGACCGTGCTCAGGCGACAGCGACCTTCCGACAGCAGGTTAGGGCCGAAGGTGATTCGAGGTCCAGCGAGTTAAGTGTGGGCCAGCAGACGGGCGAGGGAGCGTAGCGAGACCACTCTGGCACGGAACCAGACCGAAGCAGAGACATGGGGCCCACAAGGCCCACGTGGTGGGACCAGGAAAACGCGCGCTCCCAGGAGGTCGCAGCAAGCACCTTCCCCGCTCACTCCGGCTGGGGGCCGCGCTGCTCACGCCTTGCCCCCGCCCTCCTTGGCCTGTCGGCCAATGGACGGGGCGCGCGGCCTGCGCGCAGGGGCCGCCCAGCGTCCGACCCGCCCATTCCGCCGCCGCCGCCGTCGTGCGTGCTGCTCGGCTGAGGGGCTGGGCCTGCACTCTCTCCTCCTTCCTCCCCGCCTCCGGCTGCCGGTAGGACTCGTCTCTCGCTGCCGCTGCTGGGACCCTGTGTCATTGCCCACCCCGAGCACGGTGAGACCCTCAGGGAGCTAGCGGGCGCGCTCTCCGCCGAATCTTCTGCTCCCGGGCCCGTTTCTCTGAGGGCAGCGCGAGGCCCTGGTCTGGTGGCCAGGATGGGGTGAGGGCGGCGGGTGGCGTGGGGTGTGTGGATGAATGAGGCACTCCTGGACTAGGCCGCGAGTCCCGAGGGCGGCCGGTGCCTCACTCTGGCACTCTCTGGGGAAAGCCTTCTCCGGAGCCCGGGACTGCCAGTGGCCCAGTCCAGAGGGGGCCGATGTTACATGGGGGCCTGCGTTGGCTGGGCGGCCGGCCAGCCCACCTCTCGGTAGGCCAGAGGACTGGACAGGTTCTGCTTTTGCAGCTGTCCTTTGGAGGCCCGGGGTTTGGCCGGGGAACAGGTGTCAAGACCCAGAGAAGGGAAATCCTTGACCCTTGAAGTCAGAGATCAAACCCTGAGTCTTGACAGGAGCAGGGTCCCAGCGTGGCTCCAGGAGGTACAACTCAAGGCCAAAAGACAGGGACAGTTTTGGTTCCCAGCTTCTCAGACGTGAGCTTAGCAGTCCTCGGGATTTCAGTTTTCAGTAGTAGAGTAGGATTCATTCTTCCTGACAAATTTGGAGCCAGAACTGGCCAGGGGCTGAAAAAGTTTCAAATTGTAAAATAAAAAGGTTTATTAGTGGATTTCGTTTACAATTAAAAATACCCAAAGTGTATATTACGGAGATTAATTCTTGAGGACCGATGAACCACCACTAGTGCCAAAGGTGAAAGGGATTTGCTTGGGATGTGCATTCATTCATGTGAAAAAGGGCTTGTAGGTGAATGGGAAGGATCAGGTTTCAGATTATAGAGGAATGGTTGAGGTGGTTGGTTGCTGGTACTTCTAGAATGGATTTTCTTTGACTGTCATTTTTGTTCCTGCTTCCAGAACCTTTCATTCATATAATCGTATGTCAGGTTAAGAAATAAAATGTTTTGTAAGCGATTTGGAAGGAAAGAAAATTGGTAGCAAAGTTTTAAGTTTAACTTTGATTCCTGGTGCCACATATTTTTAGATCAGTCTTTACAAGACTTTCCTGGAGTGACTCCTTTGATGGCCATCAAAATGAAATATGTTTACAGAACTTTTTTTTGTTGTTGTTAAAGAATAAAGTGGAGTTGGTGCTATGTTATTTTTAGATTGATACACGCAAAATATTTTATTCTTCGCCTGTTATCCCCTAATATATTTTATGTTATGAAATGTGCTTTTGCTCCATGGGGATAGTTCATATGTTTGTTTTGACATTTCAGATGCCCCCTAAAAAGGGAGGTGATGGAATTAAACCACCCCCAATCATTGGAAGATTTGGAACTTCACTGAAAATTGGTATTGTTGGATTGCCAAATGTTGGGTAGGTAATATTTTGGGTTCTATTCTAGAAATGGGAGTTCATGAAGTGATTAAAATTTAAATTGAAGACAAGAGGTCAGGAATATAAATGTTACAAAATTAGGCTTTAGTTTAGGTATATTTTATTGATGTCAGTATTAGCTAGCTATGTGGTATCTACCTATGCTGGCTACTAGAGGTCATGCATAGCATACGTTATGATATAATTTTAAAAGCCTCATTATAAGTTTGATTAGATGCTTGTAAGGTGAGGTGAATCTTTACTAGAGAATGAGGTGGCAGTTTTGAATTTAATATTGGAACTTGCTAGATAAACTGGTTACTTTTGTAAAGTATCAGTCTGAAAGGTGTAAGAACAAAAATTAGAGTTTTGTAATGCCTTTAAAATTAAAGTGAATCATTTATTTACAAAGAAGAGAGTGGTAGTAAATATATAAGGTAGGAAATATGTAAGGAGTTTATCCTACAAATCTGTACACATGTAACTTAAATACACAAAGTTAGCTTTTTCATTTTTTTTTTTTTTAAAGAGATAGACTCTTGTTTTGTTACCCAGGACAGAATGCAGTGGTGTGATCATAGCTCACAGCAGCCTCGAAGTGCTGGGCTCAGGTGATCCTCTTGCCTCAGGTAGCTGGGACTATGTATGGGCTGGCACCACTATACGTGGCTAATTTTTTTTATTTATTTTATTTAGAGACAAAGTCTTGCTGTGTTTCCCAGGCCGGTCTTCTACTCCTGGCCTAAAGCTATCCTCCCACCTCAGCTTCCCAAGTGGTTGGGATACATTGTTTCTGGCTTGCCTTTTTCATTATTTATCCTTCTATTGCAATACCTTTCACTAATCTTAAAATATAAAATGTCTCAAAAGTGATTAGGCCACATTAATCGGTAATGGATCCAATATGGATTTCTTTCTTTCTTTTTTTGTTGAGACAGAGTCTCAATTTGTCACCCTCAGTAGAGTGCTGTAGCATCATAGTTCACAGCAACCTCAAACTCCTGGGCTTGAGCGATTCTCTTGCCTCAGTCTCCCAAGTAGCTGGGATTACAGGCGCCAGCCACAACACCTGGCTATTTTTATATATGAGGTCTCGCTTTGGCTCAGCCTGGTTTCCAACCCTTGAGCTCAGGCAATCCACCACGTTAGCCTTCCAAGTGCTGGGATTACAGGTGTGAGCCACCATGCCTGGCACCAACACGGATTTTTGAAGGTAACTGAAGATATTTTGGAATGTACATTGGCTTTTAGATTAGTGGCAATTAGGACAACATGTTCTTCCAAGTGTTCATTGGAGCCTCTATCATAGAGATTCTTCAGATGTGACCAAGGAAGGCAGTTCTTAAATTCCTATAATGTAAAATATGAATAAGTGTTGCTGTCCTAATTTCAATATTTTTCTGGAGCTAGAGAGGTTTGCATTTTGAAGGGGTTTCCTGCTATGATATAGTCTGCTTGCACAGTAAGTCTAAATAGAGTGGAAGTGCAAGCAAAACAAATAATCAAAGGTACTGTAGGGTGCTATCAATAAACTTGAAAATTGGGCAGCGCCTGTGGCTTAGTGGGTAGGGCGCCAGCCCCATATACTGAGGGTGGTGGGTTTGAACCTGGCCCTGGCCAAACTGCAACAAAAAAAAATAGCTGGGTGTTGTGGCGGGCGCCTGTAGTCCCAAGTACTTGGGAGGCTGAGGCAAGAGAATTGCCTAAGCCTCAGAGTTGGAGGTTTTTGTGAGCTGTGTGATGCCACAGCACTCCCCTGAGGGCAATAAAATGAGACTCTGTCTCTACAAAACAAAAAAAATAATAAAAATAAACTTGAAAATAAGGTTTCATTATATATCATTACATATGTTGTCAGCTTTATTGCACTAGTACAGAAGACATAGTTTTTAGATATTAACATACTTATTATTTTAGAACTGCTGCAGTCAGTGCAACTTGACTTCATTTATTTATTTGTTTATTTGAGACAGAGTCTCATTTTATCGCCCTTGGTAGAGTGCTGTGGCGTCACAGCTCACAGCAACCTCCAATTCCTGGGCTTAGGCAATTCTCTTGCCTAAGAGCAAGAGAATTTTTTTGCCATTTTTTTTGTTTTGCAGTTTGGCCGGCACCAGGTTCCAACCCACCACCCTCAGTATATGGGGCCAGCACCCTACCCACTGAGCCACAGGCACCGCCTTGCAACTTGACTTTAAATGGGACTACTTTAAAATGAGCCATATTAAGTGTTTTCTATACATATAGTTAGCACTCCAAATCCACAGTTCTATATCCTCAGATTCAGGCAGCCTTAGATCAAAAATATTTGAGAAACTCCAATAAAACAACAATACAAAGATTAAAAATACTAGCATGAATAAAAAATCAATACAGTTTTTGTATTGTTTGCCTGTCATTTACCTTGCATTAAGTATTATGCTACACTATTGTATATTAGGGACTTGAGCATCCACGGATTTTGGTGTCCACAGGGATCCTGGAACCAATCTCCCATAGGTATAGGTATGACTATAAAAGCTTTTTAGTTATGGAATATAATAAAATCAATGTACATGAAAATAACCTAAAAGTATTTTGTTATCCAGTATAAGTGTGCTGTTGATGCTTTTAAATGAAATACTTCCCCCTTCACTTTCATCGAGGTATATTTCACAAACAGTAAAATTCATTCATTTTAAAGGTATAGTTTAAAATGAGATTGGCAGTTGTGTTGGTTGTAAAGACTCCATTTTGTAGAATGGTAAACAACACAAATTTTGGCTATTTTAAGCATGAAAAAAAAGTATATTAGAAAGATACAATTGAAAGAGGAGCTGACCAGCCAGGCCTCAGGAGGGATAGGAGCCAAGGGTGGTGCTGGCAGAGATGTGTCCATGTGGAACTCAGCCACATAAGCTCCTGAACTTTTGGGTGTTTCTCATCTTTGGCTGCCTGTCCTGTGATTCAAATTCCTGGGTAAGGAAATCGGACTGGACGTGTCTACTTCTGGATACGTTTATAAGAAGTAGGGGAGGGGGCAGTTCTCTAAAGGATGGTCTGGTGATCAATAATAAGGATATTCAATAAAGGAACCATCTGAACAATCTCTTGAGGGCTGGGTGCAGTGGTTCACACCTGTAATCCTAGCATTCTGGGTGGCTGAGGTGGGTGGATTGCTTGAGCTCACCAAGAGCAAGATCCTGTCTCTACTAAAAAAAAAAAAAAAAAATAGAAAAACTAGCTTGGCATTGTGATGGGTACCTGTAATCCCATCTACTTGGGAGCCTGAGGCAGGAAGATCACTTGAGCCTAGGAGTTAGAGGTTGCTGTGATTTGTGACACCATGGCACTCTATCCAGGGCAACAGAGTGAGACTGTCTCAAACAAACAAACAAACAAAATAATAAAACAATGTCTTGATTTTTTAGCTGAGTGAATAAGAGTTGCTTTTTAGTATGCATAAGGCTGATTATCTAGAAACTTGGAGATAATATTTATAGTTAATCTGAAATTTACTTAACACTTAATTGTATGCCAGTCACTATTCTGGGTGCTCTATATGCTGTATGTTACCTAATTTAATACATTGTTTGATATTCCCCTTAATTGGAATTTAAATTCTATGAAGGTAGGGATTTTGGTGTTCTTACTTACTGGTGTATTTCTAGTGCCTGAACTGATGTTAAGAACATAGTAGGTATTCAGTAATTATTTGTGAGTAGGGTAGGTATTTCCCCTTTGATGGCTGTGTATAGATTTAAAGATAAGGAGAAATGTTTTAAATGAAGTAGAAAGAATAGGGAGAAAATATGGCGATTTGATTTCTAGTTCTATACTGCTTTTTTCTACCTGAATAATCCTTATAAATTAGCTCCTCTTGCACCAGTGTATTGTGGATGTGAGATTTAGAGGCTGGGGGAAGCTACATTTTGATACAGTAGTCCAGACATCTTTATTTCTGTCAAGGACAGCTCTTATTGCTACCACTGCATTACATGGAGTGAGATTCAATTAAAAGTGTCTGGCTCGGCGCCTGTGGCTCAAGTGGCTAAGGCGCCAGCCACATACACCTAAGGTGGCGGGTTCGAATCCAGCCTGGGCCTGCCAAAAACAACATGGTTGTTGCTTGATGCCTGCAACCAAAAAATAGCCGGGCATTGTGGCGGGTGCCTGTGGTCCCAGCTACTTGGGAGGCTGAGGTAGGAGACTTGCTTGAGTCCAGGAGTTGGAGGTTGCTGTGAGCTATGATGCCATGGCACTCTACCCCGGGATAGCTTGAAGCTCTGTCTCAAAAAAAAAAAAAAGTGTCAACTGAACACTATCATTCATACCTGTAATCACAGCACTTTGGAAGGCTGAGGCAGGAGGATCACTTGAGGTCAGGAGTTTAAGACCAGCTGGGCAACATAGTGAGACCCCATCTCTAAAAAAAAAAAAAAAATCTAGTTGTGGTGGCATGATTGCTTGAACTCAGAAGTTGGAAGCTACATTAAGCTATGATTGTACCACTGCACTCCAGTCTTAGTGGTCAGAAAACCCCAGATAACCTTGGCTAAAACCAAAGTTTCTTTCTCATGTAGAAGTGTGAAAGTTTGCATTTTGCACTATGGATTGGTGTGATGGATCTGCTTCATGAAGTCATCAAGTTCCTTAGCTCTCTAGGCAAGGTCTGAGGTAAGGGTTTCCAAGCAGCTGGTATCCAAAGGGTGAAAAGGCCCAACTTGGCCAGTAGTCTCTTTTCCCTGTAAGGTGCCCTGCCATGCTTATGCTGACATTGCTTTGTCCAGATTTTAGTCACAAGAATGTAGTTGTAAGGAAGGCTGGAAAACGGAGTATTTATTGACAGTTGTATCTTTAGTTAATAATTCTATTATCTTGAAAGAAGGGGAGAATGGATATTAGAGACAACTAGTATACTCTGTTTAAACATTCACTATGGTAGTGTAGCAACTGGCCCAGGGGAGTAATTGTCTTGCTTAGCTGATGCTTCTTTTTTGGTGTCCCCACAGCTTGCTTTCTCCCAATTTGCCAGAAACGAGTCACAGAGCCAGTAAAAGACATTTACTATTGCTGAGGGAAAAGGTTGTAGGAAATGCAAAAAAAAAAAAGCAACAACAATAAAAAAAAAAAACCTCACAAGATAATTATCATCATTGTTTTAGGCATTTGTTGTTGTGTAGCAAACCACTCTAAAGGTTTATGTTTTAAAATAACAATTTATTATTTTTCATAATTCTGTACATTAGTGTCTTTGTATTGCTGTAAAGGAATACCTGAGCCTGGGTAATTTATTTAAAAAAGAGGTTTATTTGGCTTGTGGTTCTCCAGGCTGCATATGGTGTATGGTGCCAGCACCTGCTTCTGGGGAGGGATTTAGTCCGCTTTCACTCATGTCAGAAAGAGAAGGGGAGTTGTGCACATACCATATACCACTTGAGGCAGAGAAAGAGGGAGCATGCATGCACGTGCCTGCAGGTGCAAGCGGGTGCCAGGCAGGTCCTTTACAAGTGCCAGTTCTCATGGGAACTAAAAATGAGAACCTAGTCATTTCCTGAAGCAGTGATTTTTAAATAGTGTGCTGTGAAAAATTTTAAAGATCATTAATTAAATTATTTTTGAAAGAAGTTCAAAGCATACAGAGTATATTCTTTTTTTACTCTTTTTTTTTTGATCAACATAATTTAAATGTGCTGTGGAAGTTTAACTATAGGTTCAAGCGTGCTGTGAGATACAAAAGGTTGAAAAACACTGCTTTAAGGAATGGCACCAAGGCACTCAAAACATCCTCCATAATGCCCCACCTTCAACATTGGGGATCAGATTTAAACATAAGATTTGGGAGTACCAACTTAATCATATCCGAACCCATAGCAGTTAGCAAGATGAGTCTTATGTTGGCCTCACTTGGGATCCCTCATGCGGTTCCATTCAGCTGGTGGCTAGTCAAGAACTGGAAGATCCAAATGGTGACTCCTGCAGTCTGGGTCCTTGTCAGGATTGCCTGGAAGTCTGGGACACTTCTCTTTCACACGGCCTCTTTCTTTTTCTCTTTAAGCAGTCTCTAGACCAAGCTTCTTTACAACCTGGTGGCTGATTGATTCCTGAGAGTGGAAGTATGGCAGTGTTGTGTAGCTTACCTCTACTTGTTCAAAGCAAGTCATGCTACCAGCCCAGAGATAAGGAGGGGGTGGTAATAGACACCATCTATTGATGAGAGGAGTGGCAAAAAATGTGTGGCCATTTCAGTCCCCTTTTGTCAACTGTTTTTCTAATATGGTTTGCATATTGCCTGTGTGTTCCCCAGAGA
Organism: Galagoides demidoff; assembly: GCA_963574575.1. Lineage (NCBI taxonomy): Eukaryota > Metazoa > Chordata > Mammalia > Primates > Galagidae > Galagoides > Galagoides demidoff. Next base: position 13,494 of record CAUYQV010061049.1, read on the forward strand.
AATCTTCCGGTTGATTCTTAGCTCATTTCTTGTTCATTAGAGGTTCCCCCTTTTTTTTTTTTTGGAGACAGAATGTGGCTTTGTCATCCTTGGTAAAGTGCCCTGATGTCATAGCTCACGGCAACCTCAAACTCTTGGGTTCAAGCAATTCTCTTGCCTCAGCCTCCAAAGTAGCTGGGACTACAGGTGCCTGCCACAACACCTGGCTACTTTTTTGTTTCTGTTGCCGTTGTTTAGCAGGCCAGGGCTGGGTTTGAACCTGCCAGCCTCAGTGCATGTCACCGGCACCTGAACCATTGAGCTATGGGTGCTGAGCCTTGTCTTTTCATTTTATTTATTTTATTTTATTATTTTTTTGAGACAGAATCTCACTATGTTGCCCTTGGTAGAGTGCTGTGGCGTCATAGCTCAAAGCAATCTCAAACTCTTGTGCTTAAGCGATTCTCTTCCTTAGCCTCCCAAGTAGCTGGGACTACAGGTGCCTGCCACAATGCCTGGCTATTTTTTTTTTTTTTTTGGTTGTAGTTATCATTGTTGTTTAGCTGACCCAGGCTGGGTTTGAACCCACCAGCCTCTATGTATGTGGCTGGCACCATAACCACTGTGCTATGGGCACTGAGCCATGTCTTTTCATTTTAAATTTAAAAAATTTTGAGCTGGGCATAGTGGTACACACTATAGTTCTAACTACTTAGTAGGTTGAGACAGGAGGATCGCTTGATCCCAGGAGTTCTGGAGTGTAGTGTGCTAGCTAGTTGGGTATCCATACTAAGTTTGGCATCAATACAGTGACTTCCTAGGAGCAGGGTCCACCAGGTTTCCTAAGGAGTGGCAACTGGCTCAGGTCAAAATTGAGGAAATCTAAACTCCTGTGCTGGCCAGGTGTGGTGACTCACACCTGTTACCCCAGCACTCTGGGAGGTTGAGGCAGGAGAATCACTTGAGCTTAGGAGTTTGAGACCAGCCTTGCAAAAACCAGACCACGTCTCGCTGAGAGTAGTGTTGCATAGTCTCAGCTACTTAGGAGGCCAAAGCAGGAGGATCACTTGCGCTCAGGAGCTTTAGGTTGCAGTGAGTTATGAAAATGCCACTGCACTGTAGCTCAGATGACACAGCAAGACTGTCTCAAAAACAAACAAAACTGCTAAAAAAACAAAACAAAGAAACCCTCCTGTTCTGATCAGTAATAGGATCATGCTTGTGAATAGCCACTGTAATCCAGTTTGGGCAACACCAGGAGAACCTATCTCTAAAAAAAATTTTTTTTTTTGGAAATAATTTCATGCTTAAGAAATTTCACACTTGGGGCAGCACCTGTGGCTCAAAGGAGTAGGGTGCCAGCCCCATATGCTGGAGGTGGTGGGTTCAAAACCGGCCCCAGCCAAAAACTGTAAAAAAAAAAAAAAGAAATTTCACACTTGCAAAAAATAATTTAAAAAAATATCACATCTAGTTGGGTGCCCATTGCTCAGTGGTTAGGGTGCCAGCCATAGGCCGGTGAGTTTGAACCTGGCCGAGGCCTGCTAAACCAAAAAAAAGAAAAACAAAGCTGGGCATTGTGGTGGGCATCTGTAGTTCCAGCTACTTGGGAGGCTGAGGCAAGAGAATCTCTTGAGCCCAAGAGTTTGAGGTTGCTGTAAGCTACAATGCCACAGGTGACAAAGTGAGACTCTGACTCAATTAAAAAAAAAAATCACATCTAACCTCTGCTTACATACCCTAAATGTTAGCATCTTCTATAACCATGGTACAGTTATGGTTATAGAAATTGGGAAATAAACATTGATTTATCAGTGACCCCACCAGGATTATATATTACATTTAATTGTTTTGTCTCCTTAGTTTCTTTTCTTTCTTTCTTTCTTTTTTTTGAGACAGTCTCTCTGTCATCCTGAGTAGAGTGCTATAATGGCATAGCTCACAGTAACCTCAAATTCTTGCAGTCCTCGAGCAATCCTCTTGTCTCAGCCTCCTGAGTAGCTGGGACTACAGGCACCTGCCACAGCTCCCTGCTAGGTTTTGGTATTTAGTAGAGATGGAGTCTCACTCTTGCTCAGGGCTGGTCTTGACTCCTGAGCTCAAGCAGTCCACCCACTTTGGCTTCCCAGAGTGCTGGGATTACAGGTGTGAACCGCTGTGTGTTGGTCATCTCTTTAGTTTCCATTAATCTGGAACACTTTGTCAGTGTCTCTTTGTCTTTCATGTCCTCGACACTTTTGTAGTATTCTTTTATTTATTCATTTGTTTATTTATTTATTATTATATTTTGTTTTGTTTAGCAGGCTGTGACTGGGCTTGAACCTGCCACACGCTGGTGCACAGGTCTGGCACTCTAACCATTGAGTTACAGGTGCCCAGCCTCCTTGACACTTTGAAGGGAACTGGCCAGTTTTTGTGTACAGCCCTCATTTGGAGTTTGTTTAATGTTTCTTCATGATTAAATTTAAATTACACATTTTGGGGGCACAGAGTGACATGTACGTTTTAGTACATTGTATTATACAGAGAAGCATGTGATTTTTGATTTGTCCCATTATTTTTGTTTATTTTGATTGCTTGTCTATGGAAGCATCAGACAGAATTCTTCACTGAAAGGGTTACTATTTTTCCCATTGCAATTAATAAGCATTTTGTAGGAGATTCTTTGAAGTTGTATGAGTATGTTGTTTCTCATATTTTTGACTCCTGATTTTAGCATGTACTAATGAGTCTTGTTTGACTCTATTTGAAACTATTATTATTGTGGTATTTGCCAAATGGTGATTTAAAAATTTCCCTTCTAGGCTCAGTGCCTGTAGCTCAGTGGCTAGGGCACCAGCCACATATACTGGAGCTGGTGGGTTCGAATCTGGCCTGGGCCTGCCAAGCAACAATGACTACTATAACCAAAAAACATCTGGGCATTGTGGCGAGCGCCTGTAGTCCCAGCTACTTGGGAGACTAAGGCAAGAGAATCACTTGAGCCCAAGAGTTTGAGGTTGCTGTGAGCTGTGACGCCATAGCACTCTACTGAGGGTGACATAGTGAGACTTTGTCTCCAAAAAAAAAAAAAAAAAATTCCCTTCTACATTTATAGAAGGAACAATGGAAATTCTGTTATATAGAATTTTAAAGAAGAGCTATCCCATTTATTCATCTTTTTAATTATAATTTATTTATAGTGTAGATCCTCATTTTTTCTCTGTTGGTTATAATCCATTACTGTTATTTATTTTGTTACTTCAATTGCCCAGATTCGTTGATTAGGAGCCTTCATGTGGACTCATGTTTCTTTTGACTTGTCTCCTTTAGTTTTTGAATACTTTCAACTTTCTGATACTGTAGTGTGTTTCAGGTTTATTTGTATTCTTTCTGCTTCAGGCTTAGAATACACAGATTTTTATGTAGACATATTTTTTCATTTTTGCCAAATTATTTTCCAAGGTGATTACATCATTTTATATTCCCATTGGCAGTGTATATGGGTTCCAGTTATTCTGTATCCTTGCCGGCTTGTTATCTTTTTGATTATAGCCAGGCTGTGACATTTTTGATTTGTGTTTTCTTGATGGCTAATGATTTAGAATCTTTTCATGTGCTTATTACATCTTCATTTTTTTCCCCATTGTTTGGATAGCTCATCTGTCCAAACATCTTTTTTTTGTTTGTTTTGAGACAGTGTCTTGTTCTGTCACCCAGGCTGGAGTACGGTGGCAGCATCATAGCTCACTGCAACTTCAAATGCCTGGGGAGATGGTGTCTTGCTATGTTGTTCTGACTGGTCTGGGAACTCCTGTTCTCAAGTGATCCTCCTGCCTTGGCCTCCCGAAGTGCTAGTGTTATAGATGTGAGCCACCATCTGGCCCATTTTCACTTTTTTTTTTTTGAGACAGAGTCTCACTATGTTGCCCTTGGTACAGTGTCATGGTGTCACAGCTCATAGCAACCTCAAACTCTTGGACTCAAGCTATTCTCTTACCTCAGCCTCCAAAGTAGCTAGGACTACAAGGCACCCACCACAAGACCCAGCTATTTTTTTGTTGCAGTTGTCATTGTCGTTTAGCTGACCCAGGGCAGGTTTGAACCCGCCAGCCTTGCTGTATGTGGCCAGCGCCTACCCACCTAGCTATGGGTGCCACCCCCATCTTCACTTTTGAAAGATATTTTCACTAGGTAAAATATTAGATTGACAGATTTTTTTTCAGCATTTTGAAGGTATTTTGTATTTTATTCTAGTTTTCTAATGTGAAGTTTATTGTCATTCTTATCTTGATTCTTCTACATAATTTATTTCTTTTTTGGTATGATAGGGTCTTGCTCTATTGCCATGGGTAGAGTTAAGTGGTGTTAGGATAGCTTACTGCAACCTCATTTTCCTGAGTTCAAGTGATCCTCCGACCTCAGCCTCTGGAGTAGCTAAGACTATATAGGTGCATATCACCATGCCTGCCTAATTTATCTTTTCTTTTTTTCTTTTTTTTGGGGAGGCCAGGGCTGGGTTTGAACCACCTCCGGCATATGGGGCCGGCGCCCTACTCCTTTGAGCCACAGATGCCACCCTAATTTTTCTATTTTTAATAGCGATGAGGGGTTTTGCTTTTGCCCAGGTTTGTCTCCAATTCTTGACCTTCCAGAGTGCTAGGATTACAGGTGTGAGCCAATATTCCTGGCCTGTTTTTTCTTTTTCCTTTTCTTTTTCTTTTTTTTTTTTTTGCCTCTGGCTGGCTTTAAAATTTTCTCTTTTCTGCTGGTTTTTAGCAGTTTGATTTTTACATGCTTTGGTATGGTTTTCCTTATTCTTTATTTTTTGGGGTCTGTGGAGATTTTAGGTTTGTGACTTTATTTTTAATAAATTTATAAAAATTTACTTGGTTAGTAAAAAATACTTGGTTAGTATTACTTCAGATACTCTTGTCTGTGTTATCTTGCTTTCTTTCTGGGACTGCTACTACAGTCATGTGATGAATAACGATGTCAGTCAATGACTGACCACGTGTACAACGGTAGCCGCATAGGCTGATAAATAGGAATATATACTATCCAGGCTCTGTGTGAGCCCTGAGAATTGTTCATCTTATTACTTTTGGGAGGTTCTTTCCCTGACCTTGTGAGATTGAAAGTATTTGTGCATAAATCATTACTCATCCATGTTTTTGAAGGGACCCTCTGCAAAGTCTCTCTGCAGCTTTTGCCTTTCAGTATACTCTACAGAGGATTAAACATCATACTTACTACGACAGCCACCGATATAATAATTCAGTCTGTGTCTCGCGTGATCATTTATGCAGTTGTGACAATACTCTCCTGTAAATTTTGGCTGCCTTGCTAACTCTCATCCCAGTTTCCTCAACTTGACTTTACTACTGGGTTGTGTTGGTCCCCCTTCCTGTACTGTGGCTTTTAAACCATCATGAGGCAGTGGGCTGGGGCAGTTGTAGGGCTTAGTTTATTTGTTTCTGTCTGCTTTCCTAGTCACTCTTTTCTATTATTTAGTAGTCATGTGTGCCTTAGAAATACTTCAGAGATTATTGCATTTTTTAAGTCTTTTATTTTTAAGTTTCTTTTTCAGAATTCTAGCTTTTATTGCTATATCACTGCATAATTTCAGATAGATTCTTTTGCTCTTTAATTTCCAGTTGACCTTGCACAGTGAGGAGTGTGGACCCCTCATGAAGTTGAAAATCCACATATAATTTTTGACTCTCCCCAAACCTAACTACTAATAGCCTACTGTTGACTGGAAGCCTTAACAGCACATTAACCTGTATTTTGTATGTTATATTTATTATGTACTGTATTCTGACAGTTAGGTAAGCTAGAGGAAAGAAAATGTTGTAAGAACATTATAATGAAAAAAATATATATTTACTATTCCTTAAGTGAAAGCAGATAATCATAAAGGTCTTCTTCATCTTTGCCGTTTTCATGGTGAGTAGGCTGGGAAGAGGAGGGGTTGGTCTTACTTTCTTGGGGTGGCAGAGATAGAAAGGAAGATAGAAAAGGCAGGCACATTCAGGGTAACTTTTGTTGTAAAATGTCTGTGTATAAGTGGACCCTCCCAGATCAGATCCACATTGTTCAAGGGTTAGTTGTATTTAATTTTTTATACTGTTAACTAAATATATACTTTATTTGGATTTCACCAGCTTTCCCACTGATGTCCTTTCCCCCCCCCCAGTATAGAATACCATGTTGCATTTAATCCTCATGTCTCTAGTTTCTTCCAGTCTGTGACAATTTCTGAGGGTTTTATTTTTTATAACCTTAAAAAAAATTATTTTGAAGATTACTGGTCAGGTATTTTGTATACTCTCAATTTGAGTTTGATATTTTCTCTTTCTGTGGGCTTTTTTGGGAGGAGAATATAATAAAATGTTAAATTTACCCTCTTAACCATTCTTTGTGTGTATTGCCTTCACATTGTTGTGTAACTTATTTGTAGAACTTTTTCATCTTGCACATCTGCAACTCCATACCCATTGAATAACTTTCCATTTCTCCTTCCTCCCACCTTACTTCACTCAGCGTAGTGCTCTTAAAGTTTATGCATGTGGTAGAATTTGGTCCTTTTTTAAGGGCCAAATACTATTACATTCTAAAAAAAAACATTTTTTTAATCCAATCATCTGTTGATGGACATTTGTTTCTGTTTATTGGCTGTTGTGAATAATGTAGCAATGAATGTAGGTGTACAAATATCTCTTTGAGATCCTACTTTTGATTCTTTTAACTATACTTCACATACCTAGAAATGAGAAGCTGGATCATGGTAGTTCTGCATTTTGGGGGAGATTTTATATTGTTTTCTATGGTGCCTGCACCATTCTACATTTCTGCTGGCAGTGCACAGAGTTCTAATTTCTCCACACCTTCGCCAACACTTATTTTTCTGTTTTGTTTTTTTCTCCTTTGCTAGTGACCATCTTGATAGATGTAAGGTGATATCTCATTGTGCATGTGTGCATGTATGTGTGTTTGAGAGAGTCTCACTCTGTTGCCCAGGCTAGAGTGCTGTGTTGTCAGCCTACCTCCCTCATAGCAACCTCAAACTCCTGGGTCCAAGTGATCCTCCTGCTTTAGCCTCCTGAGTAGCTGGGACTACAGGTGCATGCCTCAAGACCCAGCTGATTTTTCTATTGTTGGTTAGAGATGCTCTTGCTCAAACTCCAGAGCTTAAGGGATCTTGCTTTCTAGAGTGCTGGGCACACTAGAGTGCTCCAGGCTTCGCTCAAACTCCAGAGTTTAAGGGATCTTGCCTTCTAGAGTGCTAGGATTACAAGTGTGGGCCACCCTGGGCTATCTCATTGTGACTTGGGTTTGCATTTCTGTAATGATTAGCTATGTTTACCATCCTTTCATAAGCTTTTTGGCTATTTGTGTATTTTCTTTGAATAGACATTTGTCTTGGTGTGATCTTTGCTCCTAGGATGTTACAGTTTTTAGGTTCTCTTATCTGACAGAGTTAGGAAACATATGTAGTTATACACACACATACTTCTATATCAGACAGATCCTTTTTAGTTATAACCAAATTCAATTCAAAACATTTTGAAAGGGCTTTCTAATTTTTCCCCATGTTTTGGATGTGTTTTGAAAAAATGGTTAATTCAGAATGTTGTGGGAATTCACATTAGTATCCTGACTTCTCAATACATATTGCTATTTTGCATAAGGTTTTATATAAAACTTCTTATTGAGTCAGATTTACTTGATATAGTAAAATATGTAATTTCCAAAATAAAGTTTAGGTCCTAAGTGGAGGGAGCATACATTAAGGGTAGGCACTGTTTTTTTTTCTTTTAATGTTATCATTGTGAAATCATTTATGTAAACCTGTTCTTGCTTGAGAGAATCTATGATTTTGAATCTTTCTCTATCAGGCTTTAATAATAACTGCAAAGGATGTATGTGTCTAAAAATTCTCATTTCATAAAAAGCCCATGGGCTTTAATACTTTGGGCTTAGCCCAAAACTTTCAGATTTCTTTGCTTTTGCAAGGCTTTTCTTTGACAGATTTGAATAGATCAAAATGTCTTAAGTTGCCATTGAAGCCTATAATAATAATAATCTTTAGAAACGTTTCATTTCCTTCTTCCTTATTTCTTTTTACTTTTTGATACTTACAAAGCTATTGGAAGATACAGATAATGTGGGCTTCATGAAATTTAAAATCCATCTAAAAATCAGACACTCTGTGAAAATGAAAGTTTGTCTTCCAAGTTTGGTTTGAATGTGTGGAGGGATTTTTTTTTTCTGCCTGAGAAATAATATTATTTTCTTTTGCTATGTTTTATCATATGATATGTTTTAAGGGATAAATTTTTCCTTTATTACAAAGCATACTTATTTTTGCCCAGGTAGACAGTCAAAAATATTATACTTAGTAATAGCCATAAATTTGAAAATAATGTAAATTTCCTATGGCCTTTTTAGAATTGCAATTGATAGTGGTAATAGTAATGAGCAGTTTTTTAATTATAGCATACGAAACTGCAACAGCTCTTTATTTGTCCTTATGATGTTATGCTTAAGTGTTTCTTAAATGTTTAATATATTTGAATTTTGCTTTAAGTACTTTTATTGCAACATTATTTTGTGATATTTTCATTGCAGGTACACAGTATTTTCATTGCATTTTTGATAAATGAGCATTCATGGTCTGTTCTGGAAACTTAACTATTATTTTTTTGTGGGAAAGGGAAGAGGTGTGGAGGGTGGGTCGGTCTGTATTACCAATTACTTGAGCATACAGTTGTAGTTTTCCCTCTAAAGGGAACTATCCTGAGTGGAAAACTGGTGGTATGCTGGAGGTTTTTCAGGTCTCCTCCACATGCTTTGCTGCTTTCTCGCTCCTTCAGTGTCAGTGTTCCATGGGTATAAGATCTGGATTCTTGCCTCCTTCCTTTGCCCAGAATGTGTGCATGTCTCCAGAGGAAAAGTGACCTTAGAGGGCAAAATACCTCTTCTAAGTTATTTTCTGTTCCCAGAATCCCAGCCCATACAAACAGATGGTTTTCCATATTTTGCATTTTATATGACTTTTCTAGGTCCGGGTGGGATTACTGGTCTTTTGTTAGTTTTTGTAATTCACCCAGAAGCACACATTCCCCGCCCCCCACCACTGCCACTTCCCAATTGACTTATTGAAGAAATCTGGTTGTTAGTCTCATGGAATTTTTCAAAGTGTAGGTTTTTTTGATTGTATCCTATGGTGTCATTTAATATGTTCTGTCCTCTGTATTTTCTATAAAGTGGTAGTAATTTGCAAAGGCTTGATCAGATTAAGGTGAAAGATGATGTATAGGAGGTTGGACACTTAACAAATGTAACAATGTATTTTTGTGACTGAGAGTTGGCATGTCAAATGCATCCTCTAGAAAAATAATTAGTATAATAGTCTTAAGATTTGTTTTCTAGGCTCGGCACCTGTGGCTCAAGTGGCTAAGACGCCAGCCATGTATACCCAAGGTGGCGGGTTCGAATCCAATCCGGGCCCACCAAACAACAATGACGGCTGCAACCAAAAAATAGCCGGGCGTTGTGGCGGGCGCCTATGGTCCCAGCTACTTGGGAGGTGGAGGCAGGAGACTCGCTTGAGCCCAGGAGTTGGAGGTTGCTCTGAGCTGAGATGCCACAGCACTCTACCCAAGGGGACAGCTTGAGGCTCCTGTCTCAAAAAAAAAAAAAAAAAAAAAGATTTGTTTTCTAAAGTTGATACTGTGTGTTATTTTTGTGAATAGCCTGATATTTGGAACCTTTTTTCCTCAAAATGTAAGTCCTTATTAAACCAGGAATTTGGAGAAAAAAAAAAAGATGGAGAATTCATCCTAGGAAATGTGCCCCATACCTCACAGGTGAATGTCACTACAGTCAGCTTCTGAGTACCCCTCCTTGGGAAGCTGTGCACCAATGCCAGCGCCTCAGTCAGCCTTCAAAGCAATTTTGGAACTCTTTTTCTGGAATGGCCTTCAGAGCTATTGTTGTATGAGGTCTGACAATTGAGTTGTGAACTCATCTTAGAAAAAGTGCTTTGAAGGGTGGACTAGACTCTGGCATTGGTTTATAACCAAAGTGATATGCAGCAACAAGGTACATAGCACTTTTTCTATGACAGTTCATGGAACTTAATTGTCAGACGTCATATGCTTCTGTCAGGAGGTACTATTTCCCCCTCTCTTTTTGTAGTATTTACTGTCATTAGTGATCATTACCCAGATCCATTAACTTGCAGGATAGTGGTATTCTGGTTGTTTAGGATATTGCAACTTCATTTATAAGTAAAATGTATTTGTAATTTCCCTTTATAATAATGTATAATGTATTTTTTCCAATTTTAATATAAGGTATATAGATGAAGTAGAATGAATTTGAAGTATTTCTTCTTTTTTTGTCTATGAGATTTGGCATGATCTGTTTTCTGAAATTATCTTCTATTTTTATTTATAAATATTAGTTGTCTATTAAAAAAAGTGGTATTCTAATTTTTTTACTCTTTCCTCATTTATTGGCTGGAATATGTCCATAAAATAATCTTTTACTCATCAATTCTATGGTTGTTATGATAATATAGTCAGTAGGAAAAATATGATAAATAATAATTGTCAAAGAATTAATCATCTAGGGCTCTTAAAAGGTGGCCAGTGAGAGTTTTAAATTTTGTTCTGTTGAGGATTATTGACAACTCATGGAAGTAACATTATTTTATTTGTTACAATCCATTGTAGCCATTCTTATATGCTGAGATTGGTCCTTTGGCTAGTGAGCCTATTCCTTTTTTTTTTTTTTGAGACTGAGTCCCAAGCTAATGGCCTGGGTAGAGTGCTTTGACATCATAGCTCACAGCAACCTTCAACTCTTGGGCTCAAGTGATCCTCTTGCCTCGGTTTTTCTATTGTTAATAAAGACGAGGGTCTCACTTTTGCTCAGGCTGGTCTCAAACTCGTGAGCTCAAGCTATCTACTGGTCTCTACCTCCCAGAATGCTAGGACAGTGGGCCTATTCAAATTGGCTCCAGAGTGCTTTTTTTTGGCCGGGGGGAGGCAGAGTCTTACTCTGCACCCTGGGTAGAGTGCTGTGGCATCATAGCAACCTCAAACTCTGGGACTTGAGCTATCCTCTTGCACCAGCCTCCTGAGTAGCTGGGACTACAGGTATACACCACTACACCTAGCTTTTTTTTTTTTTTTTTTTTTTCTATTTTTAGTAGAGACTGGGTCTCTTTCTTGCTCAGCCTGGTCTCCAATTCCTGTGCTCAAGCAATCCATCCCTAGACCAGGATCTCCAAAACCTGACTGTACATTTGTACCACCTGAGATATTTTTAAAATATAGGGACCTACACCAGTAGGTCTGGAAAGAGGTGTGATAATATTAGGCATAATATATGCCTTTATCCTCAGCTAATTGTGTCATAGCCAGGCAGTTGAAAGCTACTGATTTGACTAGTGACGCTCTCAGTAACCAGTAATGATTTATGTGACTGTTTTAGCAAACATTTGTGTTTGACTCTAAAATGTTTAGTCTGAATGTGATATAAGAGCAATATTTTAAAGATCTGTAGGCAGATACAGTTAAGTATCTTGTTGGTAAAACATCCTTCTCAGCAGTGGTACTTAGATGATGGTGCCTTTTATTCATCACTCTTTTACAGGGTTCTCAGAGTTAAAAAAAAAAAAGCGAGAAATTGATTCTTTAAAGGTTTAATCAAATGAGCTGACTGTAGTAAGTATAAATTTCTAAATATAAACTACTTAAATCTCATCTGAATAGACATGTTTACCATACAAAATGTTTGGAAAAGAGAGGAATTAACCCTCCATAATCTTACTATACTCACATAACCATTATAATTTTTGAACCTTCCATTGTTATCAGGTTTGGTCTACATGGAAACATTTTTACATAATCACGTCTAGTCAGAGTTCAGCAATGGTCTCACAATTACTAGTAATCCTTAGTTACTTCTTTAGTTCCTGCACTTAGAAAAAGAGGACAGTAATTCTTATTTTAAATTTCTCCTAAGTCCTATATAGGAAAAATCACTCTAGTACATTCTCTACTGTCTTTGTTTAGTGATTAAATTTCAGAGAAGCACATAACAAATCAGTAATTCTTTAAAAATGCTGTTTTTGCCAGGCATGGTGGGTCATTCCTTACCGAATCCTAGCACTCTGGGATATGGTGGATTCCTTGAGCTCAGCAGTTCCATACCAACCGGAGCAAGAGTATCTCTACTAAAAACAGAAAAAATTAGCTGGATGTTGTGGTGGGTGCCTGTAGTCTCAGCTACGTGGGTAGCTGAGGCAGGAGGATTGCTTAAGCCAAGGAGTTTGATGCCGTGGCACTCTAGCCTAGGCAACAGAGTGAAATCTTGTCTCAAAAAAATTTTTTTTTTTTGCTTTGGATTTTAGCTTATGGTTTTTGGCACTGTAATTATCATATTTTTAAATACATGTATTAATATGAGTTGGCATTCTCTGATATCACATGAGATTCTAGCTATTATTTATAACAAAGATTCTTTGGCAACATGGTTTTCAAGTTCCAAATAACCTGGGATAGGAACATAATCTAATATAAATCATGAGCTGTAATGTTGGAAATTTCATTCCTTTTTGTTAGTGAAATCGTATTTTTCCTGTGTGTCTCTCTGACCACCTCCCTGCTTCTCGGATTGGTTTTCTATTCCTCATAGATTGAACTTAGGGTGAGATAAATTTTTCTTGGCATTAATATAAGAATTAATTGAAATTGCTTTTATTCATTTTAGGAAATCTACTTTCTTCAATGTATTAACCAATAGCCAGGCTTCGGCAGAAAACTTCCCCTTCTGCACTATTGATCCTAATGAGAGCAGAGTACCTGTGCCAGATGAAAGGTTTGACTTTCTTTGCCAATACCACAAACCAGCAAGGTAAGAAATGTTTTTATTTGGTGGCCCTGTATAGACTGAGTTTAAAAAAAAAAAAAAAAAAAATATATATATATATATATATATATGTATGTTTTTACTTTTATAATGTAGAGTAAGGAGAAGGGAGAGGAAGGATAAACCCAACTGTTAACTTTGGAGTTCTTTTTTCTGAGGTTTATGAAGTATAAGGAGTATTTGTATTGTATGATCTTATTCATGTAAAACTGTATGTGCATTTGCAGAAAATATATGAAATGAAGATCTTAAACTAATTGATGGTTATCTTTAGGTAATGGAATTTTACAGTGATTTTATTTTATTCTTACATTCCTCTGTGGTGTTTTGAGTTTTCTTACAAATATGTATTATACTGTATATTTAGCTAGAAAAAGCAAGTAAATTTTATATAAGGAAAAATAAGATAATAGAGGTTCCGTTTAGGAAGATAACCATTATTTTCTCTAACACTATGAGATCAACTTTTTAAGATTCCACATATAAGTGAGATCATAAGGTATCTAACGGTAATTTTCTAATTTCATCATTGTTTACAGACTTATTAATTAGCATTCTAAAGGATAATGATTTTTTCTGTTTATTTGTTCATTTATATATTTGTATTATTATGGATTCATGGTTTTATTCATAGAATTGCAAGTTATTTGTAGCATTTGACCATTTCCTTGTTTCTGGTACAACAAGATGTCCCAGGCTCATCTCATATTTTCCCTGCCTCAGTCTTACGGTTAGCCATTTTTGCAGAGAGCCCTAGTTCCTTTTAGAGGCAAATTTAATTGTTTAATTAACTAATTTTTATTTATTTGAGACAGGGTTTCACTCTGTTGCACAGGCTGGAGTTCAGTGAGGCAGTCATAGCTCACTGCAACCTTGAAATCCTGGGCTCTAGCGATTCTTCTGCTCAGCTTCCTGAGTAGCTAGGACTATAGTCATGTGCCACCATGCCCAGTCAAAATATTTTCTTTAAAATTTTTTGTGGAGGCTCGGCGCCTGTGGCTCAATCAGCTAAGGTGCCAGCCACGTACACCTAAGGTGGCGGGTTCGAATCCCCAGCCCAGGCCCGCCAAACAACAATGATGGCTGCAACCAAAAAATGGCTGGGTGTTGTGGCGGGCGCCTGTGGTCCCAGCTACTTGGGAGGCTGAGGCAGGAGACTTGCTTGAGCCCAGGAGTTGAAGGTTGCTATGAGCTGTGATGCCATGGCACTCTACCCAGGGGGATAGCTTGAGGCTCTGTCTCAAAAAAAAAAAAAAAAAATTTTTTTTGTGGAGATGAGGTCTTGATGTGTTGCCTGGGCTGGTCTCAAGCTCCTGGCCTCAAGTGATCCTCCTGCATCATCTCCTAAAGTAATGTACCCTCATATCTGAAATTTTAAAAAAATGAAGATGGGTTCCCATTCCATCTTTCTGTTTCCATAAGGGCATTTAATCGTTGTTTTCTAGCAACGGAAAGTTCTGAGACATTAATTCCATCACTGCCTAAAGGTATCCAGTACTTTGGATACTTGCTTTTCCATTCTGGCTTACTGGTATGAACCATCCCACATTTGTTATGTTAATTTAGAAACAAAAAGCCTGGGTATAGTTGTGCTTGTTGCTACTGTTCCTATTTCCTTGCAGTGGACAGAGCTAGGAAATATATATATATATATATATGGATATACATGTATTTATATATGCACCCCCACATATGCACTCATATACTTGTGTCTGTATTTGTTTGTGTATCTGTATTAATGTCATGAGTTCACCTCCAATTTTAGTCTAAAACTATAGAGTTTATTCTAGCTTTCTCCCTTTCCATATTTGTCCCTCTCTTCTCCAACATGGGGAAGCCTAGCTCCTGTATCCTCAATGTGTTTGCTCAATTATATAGATTGACTATGTAGCCAATCTCCTGATTCACCAAGTTGCTGCCTGATTTGGATACCCTTCTGGTTTGGGCCCCAGCTATGGGTGGGCTGCACTCTTGCCATATGCCTTCTGCTTTCATGGTGCCATCTCTGCCTCTGCTGCTCTCTGCTTATGTGGGCCCTTGCCGCTGCTGACTGTGGGGATGTAACATTGCTGAAATATTTGAAAGACATAAAGAGAGCAGCGGTAAAGCTCTTAGACTTCAAATTTGTTGGAATTTTAGGCAGTGATGGACTTCATTTCTCAGAACTTTCCTTTGCTAGGAAACATTGATTAAATGCCCATATGGAAATAGGAAGATTGAATGGGAACCCATCTTCATTTTTTTAAAATTTCAGATTAATACAAGGGTACAAACAATTAGACTTCATTGTTTGCATTTGTTAGGTAAAGTCCAAGTTATAATTGAGCCCTTCACTCAGAAGGTGTGTCATATACCTTTACATTGTGCCCAATGGCGAGAGCTTATCAATCTTCCTCCTTCTTCTCGTCTCCTCGAGTTTGTGTTTTTCTCTTGTGTGGGTATGTAGTTGTTCATCTATTAATATTGAGTACCTTACTTAATATTGGATACTTACTTTTTCATTCTTGTGATATATATATATATATATATTTTTTTTTTTTTTTTTTTTTGAGACAGAGCCTCAAGCTATCCCCCTGGGTAGAGTGCCATGGCATCACAGCTCATAGCAACCTCCACCTCCTAGGCTCAAGCAAGTCTCCTGCCTCAGCCTCCCAAGTAGCTGGGACCACAGGCGCCCGCCACAACACCCAGCCATTTTTTGGTTTCAGCCATCATTGTTGTTTTGGCGGGCCGGGCTGGGGATTCGAACCCGCCACCTTAGGTGTACATGGCTGGCGCCTTAGCCAATTGAGCCACAGGTGCCGAGCCCATTCTCGTGATATATTTTTATTTTTTTGTTTGTTTTGTTTTAACACAGAGTCTCACTTTGTCACCCTTGGTAGAGTGCCCTGGCATCATAGGTCATAGTAGCCTCAAACTCTTGGGCTCAAGTGATTCTCTTGCCTCAGCCTCCCAAGTAGCTAGGCCTAAAGGCGCCTGTCACAACGCCTGGCTATTTTTTTTAGAGACCAGGTCTTGCTCTGGCTCAGGCTGGTCTCAAACCTGTGAACTTAGGCAATCCACCAACCTCAACCTCCCAGAGTACTAGGATTATAGGAGTGAGCCACTGCGTCTGACCACTCCTGAGCATTTTGGACTACAGCCACATGACATTATGCTTAGCGGATTAAAAAAATTTTTTTTGTAGAGATAGGATCTTCGCCTTGCTCAGGCTGGTTTCAAACTCACCTCATGTAATCCTTCTGCCTTGGCTTCAAAAGTGCTAGGATTTACAGGTGTGAGCCGCTACGTCTGGCCTTTTATTTTTTATATAACTTAATTTAGGTCTCTTGTGCTCAAGCAAATAAAAAAGGAAAATTGACAATTTATATAGTTTTTCTTCAAGTTGTTACCCTAAATGTGTCTGTTACATAGCAGGTCTTCTTTTATGTAGATATATATGTATTTTTTGTTTGTTTGTTTTCTTTTTTTTTAATTAAATCATAGCTGTGTACATTAATGCAATCATGGGGTACAAGTGTGCTGGTTTTATATACCATTTGAGATGTTTTCATCAAACTGGTTAACATAGCCTTCACGGCATTTTCTTAGTTATTATGTTAAGACATTTATATTCTACACTTAGTAAATTTCACTTGTGCCCTTGTAAGATGCATCTTAGGTGTGGTCCCACCAATTACCTTCCCTTCACCCATCCTCTCCCTTCCCCTCCCCCACTCTCCTTTCCCCTTCTTCTTGGGCTATAATTGGGTTATAGCTTTCATAAGAAAGCTATAAGTGGTTTCATAGTGAGACTGAGTACATTGGATACTTTTTCTTCCATTCTTTTTTTTTTTAGTTTTAGTATGCATTTTCCTAATTTTTTTTTTAATTTCTTATAGCATGACTGTGTACATTAATGCAATCATGGGGTACAGTATGCTGTTTCATATACATTTTGAAATACTCTCATCAAACTGGTTAGCATAACCTTTATGTCATTTTCTTGATTATTGAGTTAAAACGTTCATACTGTGCTTTTAGAAAGATTCACTTGTACCCTTTTAAGATAAACCATAGAGGTGACCCCACCAGTCACCCTCCCTCCCCCCATCCACCCCCCCCACCTCCCCAATTTTTTTGATAAAAGAAAAATCCTACTTAGAAGTGTAATTCAGGCTCGGCGCCTGTGGCTCAATCGGCTAAGGCGCTAGCCACGTACACACCTAAGGTGGCGGGTTCGAATCCCCAGCCCGGGCCGCCAAACAACAATGATGGCTGCAACCAAAAAATGGCCGGGTGTTGTGGCGGGTGCCTGTAGTCCCAGCTACTTGGGAAGCAGAGGCAGGAGACTTGCTTGAGC
>CAUYQV010061050.1:0-10977 GCA_963574575.1 Galagoides demidoff
CAAGCGAGTCTCCTGCCTCCGCCTCCCAAGTAGCTGGGACCACAGGCGCCCGCCACAACGCCCGGCCATTTTTTGGTTGCAGCCATCATTGTTGTTTGGCGGGTCCGGGCTGGGGATTCGAACCCACCACCTTAGGTGTACATGGCTGGCGCCTTAGCTGATTGAGCCACCGGCGCCGAGCCCTCATCCATTTTGAATGTATTTTTATGTATGGTGAGAGATAGCGGTCTAGTTGCATTCCTCTGCATGTGAACATCCAATTTTCCCAGCATATGTTCTTGGTAACTTTATCAAAAATCTATTGGCTATAAATATGTAGCTTTATTTCTGAGTTTTATATTCTGTGTCCTTGGTCTATGTGTCTGTTTTAATGGATAGTGTATATTAATATCATGCTCTTTTAGTTACAACATAATGTATTTTGGAGTCAGGTAGGACAATGTCTCCAGCTTTGCTCTTTTTGATCAGGATTGCTTTAGCTATTCCGGGTCTTTTGCGGTTACATACAAATTAAGTTTTGGAAAGGTTTTTTATTATTATTATTATTTCAATATCTTTGTTAAATTTATTTAATACCTTTCCGAATTGCTTCTCTGTCTTACCTAAGAGATCACTGAGTTTCCCTAAAACTGCTATTTTGAATTGGTCATCATAGCACTTCATATCTTGCTGTCTTGTTAGGGTCAGTTCCTGGTTCCGTGCTTTGTCTGTTGGAGAAGAGCAGTTCCCTCTTTGCTGTTCTCTCTTACAAATGCACGTCTATGTCTTTGCATTGAAGAATTAGCTATTTATTCCAGTCTTCTCTGTCGGGCTTACTGTGCTTTCTAGTGGATATATTTGCTTAGAGGTTTCTTACGCTAGTCCACTACCTCTTCTTTTGACTCCATGTGTGATGAGGGTGTTTTGTTATGCAGCAATAAATAACTAAAGTACCATACCCTTTGCTTCTTCTTTGCCAGATCATTCTCTCTCCACTTTTCTTAGACAAGGAAAAAAAATTATCTTTCAAGGCCAGGTCATGGTAAGTGAGAGAGTTTCCTTAAACCTGTAGACAAAGAGGAGTCATCGGAGAGCATGAAGTAGAGAGATAACATAGTCGTATTCTTACTTCGAAAGGTCATCTGGACTATTTATGCAGGACAGATCACCAGGAGCACAACCCAAAGCAGTGTCACCTTTTAAAGACCTGAATTGAAGCAATGAAAGTAAAATTGTAAAGCAGACAATGGATTTGAGCAATATTTAAAAGGGAAACGACCCATTTAAAAAATGGAAAAACCCAGCCAGGTGCCATGGCAAGCACCTGTAATCCCAGCAGCTTCTGAAGGCTGAGGTAGCAGGATGCCCACAGCCCGAGTCTGAGGTTGCAGTGAGCTATGATGCCACTGCACTCTGCTCAGGGGCATAGGGTGGGACTCTGTCTCAACAACAACAACAGCAACAACAAAAAGCAAAGAAATAAAAAATAAGCAAGGAAATAAATTTTAAAAAATTACAATGTAAATGTAGGGAACAGAAAAAGAGAAGAGTGAAAATAATTTCCTATTTCACTCTTCAAAGTTGGAGGTTTCAGATGGTGGGACTAGTAGCACTAGAGCTAGGAGAATAAGGCTGGCCCAGCCAGAAGATCAGTTATAAGGAGGAGGATTATGCAAATAAAGTAATAAACACATTGAGGATAGTGGGAGTCCAGTCTGTCAGTGTTGAAGAAAGAAGTTACAAATATGGGAGGAGAAACGGTGATATGTGGTTGGAATTGGCATTATCAGGATGAGGTCATAGTTTCTTAAGATATGTACATGATACACAGATGATAGCTATAGATAGATAAGAAGTAGATATAGATAAATGATTAATAGGTGATAGAGAAATAGAAACATTTGAGTGTGTTATATTTCCTAGTTCTGCCCACTGAGAGGGCCTGGAATCAAAGAAACTCCAGTTATAATGAACAACCCAGCATCCAGATCACGGTTTCTAAATATAACTGGGGTCTCTTGAAGAAATGTCTGATTTCAGGGCTAGAGCAGACAAAAAACAAAGTGAGCCTAGAACTTCGTTGCACCAAAACATAAGGAAGTTCTCATAGAATTATGATGACATGTCCACAGGAGCCAGCTTCATGGGGTTCCCATCGATCAAATCTGAGACAATTTGAGCATTAAAATAAATAATGGTAGTAACTGATTATAGTTCACTAGAAAAAAATCCAAATCCATAATGCATACGTATATAAATGCATGAATAATTGACTATGAAGAAAAAGAGAAAATTCTAATTTATAGTACAATGCTAACAAATAAATGTAGAAGAAGTTATGAAATTAGAAAATCATTATTTGGCAACCATCGTAGATAAAACTAATTTAAATAAAATCATTATTTGATGAGAGAACTAGTAGGTGAAAATTTGATGAAGATACAGACATAGTCTCAAAGTTCAATGTACTTCCCCCCTACATTGATTAAATGCTTATTAACTCATGAATAAAAACTATTACTAGTTAACCCAATGATAGAGAAAGCTAGCTAACACCATCTTTTTTTTTTTCTTTTGAGACAGAGTCTCATTCTGTTGCCCTGACTCCTTGCAACCTCAAACTTCTTGGCTCAAGCAACCTGCCTGCCTCAGCCTCCAGAGTAGCTGGGACTACAGGTACACACCACCAGACCTGGTTATTTTTTCAATTTTTAGTAGAAACACAACCTTGCTCTTGCTCAGGCTTGTGTTGAACTCCTCCTCAAGTGATCCTCCCGCCTCAACCTTCCTGAGTACTAAAATTATAGGGATAAACCAACATGCCTGGCCTTAACACCCTCTGAATCAAGTGATAAAGTACAATGTTACCTATAACAGGATAAATCTACATTGTTACTCCTGATAAACTAAGAAAACACAACACTACTTTTACAAAATTCCTGCAAAAATGCATTGTCTATGTATGTTAAGTATGCACTATGTTAAAAATATATATATATATATTCTGTAAGTCTGGTAATGAGAAAATATCAGGCAAACCCAAACTGGGAGACATTCTACAAAGTATCAGTAGTTAACCTACTCTCTTTTTAAAAGTGTTTGAGGTTGTTTAAAAAAAAAAAGGTAAGAAGGGCCATGCCTGTGGCTCAAGGGAGTAGGGCGCCAGCCCCATATACCAGAGGTAGTGGGTTCAAACCCAACCTAGGCCAAAAGAAAAGGAAAGAACTAAAAAATGTTTCAGATGAAGGGAGTCTGAAAAAGACATACTGACTAAATACAACACATGATTGTGGGTTGAATTCTGGAATTTTAAAGAACATTATTGGGACCATTGGTGAAATTTGCATGGGGTCTATGGATTAGATGGCTATATTACATCACTATTAATTTCCTAATCTTGATCGCCGCACTCTACTTTTACAGGGATCACTAAGAAAGTTTTGTGACAGACTGTGTTATGGTCCCTCATTTCATTTCCAAGAAACACAGTCGACAGCATCCTTTCCGATTCACCTGTGCAGGGTTCAACTTGCTCTGCTCATCGGTGTTGCTGGCAGGGCTTCATTGGTTTCCACCCACAAGGACTTTTACGTTTCTTGATCTTTGTGTAGCCCAAAACTTCCGTAATGTCCCATGTAAAAATGTCCTTGTTTTAAGGAAACACACACTGAAGGAGTAAAGGTGAGTGGGGCACCGTATTTGCAACTACTCTCACCTGGTTCTGAAAATAATAATAACAATAACATGTATACAGATAGAATGAGAAGATGTGTAAATGTTAGCAGTTGGAGAATCTGGATGAAGCACACATAGAAGTTCTTATACTATTCTTACAATGTTCTGCAAGTTTGAAATTGTTTTGAAATAAAGATTTAAAAAGTATTTATATTTTAGAAAATGCAGACTCATCTGTAGCAACTGAAAGCACGTCACTAATTGCCTGAGTGGGGAGGGTCCAGAGGGAGGTATTAGGATCACAAAGCTGCATAAAGGAATTTGGAGAGATGATAAATATGTTCATTGTCTTAATTGGGTCAATGATTCCTGGGCGTAAATGTATAGATATCAAACTGTTTTACACATTAAAAATCTATTAATAAGTAAAATAACATGTTTTTTTCCCTAACATTTGCCTGGAGAATACAATCTCTCCATCATCTGAACACTTTTATTTTTTTGCCATGCTTTTCCATATTCCTGGAATAACCTATCTCAGAAACTTCCTTTGTCCTCTCTACTCCTACATTCAAGAAGGTAATGGATTTCCAGCTTCACTGACTCTTCTTATACCAAAATCTGCTATGCCTTTCATGCATTCAAATCTTATTGTTACAGCATATACAATGGAAGCCTATAATCTTTCCTATTACTATATTTATATTTAGAATTATCCTGATTATGCATTTTTATGTTTCCTGCTCATTTTTACACCCGGATTGAATCCATATGTTTAAGTCCCCATAGAGTAATGCATTATTAAGCAGGATTACACCACGCCTACCTCAGGATAATCAGGGGAAGAGCACATGCATGTGACTGAGAAAGTGGACTGGAGTTAGGAGGATGATTATAGCCCTGGTTCTACCACTAACTAGCTATTTGGCAAGGACACTGTGCTTCACCTCTTTAGGTTAAGTTTCCCTGTATGTTAGAATAAGGATAGATTAAATTTCATATTAACTGGCTTTTGCCTCATGTTTCGTGACTGGAATGGCAATGACCTGGGAGTTACTTATGTCCCACTGCTCAAGGTCATCCCCAAGGTCTGATTATTCACACATGTCTGCCTCTACAGGGTACACAGAGTTAGTCACTGCTGCAGATACTGGCAGTCTGGGAGCTTATCAAAAAGTCATGCAGGCTTGGCAGCTATAGCTCAGCAGCTAGAGCACCAGCCATATGTACCGGAGCTGGCAGGTTCAAACCCAGCCCGGTCCTGCCAAACAACAATAACAACTACAACCAAAAAATAGCCGGGCGTTGTGGTGGGTACCTGTAGTCCCTGCTACTTGGGAGGCTAAGGCAAGAGAATCACTTAAGCCCAAGAGTTTGAGGTTGCTGTGAGCTGTGACACCACAACACTCTACTGAGGGTGATATAGTGACACTCTGTCTCAAAAAAAAAAAAAGTCATGCAAAAAATTAAACAATTTTTAACCTCTGGCATAAAGGGATTAGAGCACTCTCAACTTTTAGATTATTTGAGTAGCAATCACTAGATGGAACTCAAGAACCCATGTCCACATTTGTGTAATAAATAAGGTGGAGAGATAGATTACCCTGTGCTTAATGCAACAGGCCAGTATGTAGGAAGAACAGACATCATCCCATCAGACAATGGCGTCCTGTGTATTTGACCTCTGGAGCAGGAAGTTAGTGATCAGAGGAAGTCAGACCAGAGCAAAGCCATAGCCATTTTCTATTCTCTTTACTAAAACCCAAGGCTCTTTAACATGAAGTCTATAAATTCCGTATGATTTTCTGTGTTCTCTGGGCTGAAACTTATTCAGAGCTCCACATATTTTTAGCCACATATGCTAAAATGGATGCTGTTTTGAGAAAGGGGAGATTCTCATCCCTTAAGGGATGACATTGAAGGATATGGAGGGAATTAGAATTTCTTAGAATTTGAAAATAAAGTTTCTAAGATTGATCAAAATGGACGAGAAGAAAACCTATCAAGCTATAAGTAAATTTAAAAAACATTCTGTCCATTTTTGTATGTTAATAAATTAACTGTTAACATTTATTGAACACAGAAACATCAAACACTACAGTATTACTGATTCCTTAGTTTTACAAGTCACACATCTAAATTAGTGACACACCATGTGCTCCCTGAATAATCCTTTCCTTTTAACACTGAAATGTCCTACTGAATATTTCAAAACGTTCTGTAGAATGACTTCAACATCTCTGTGGATGTTCCCTTCTAGTGCCAACCTTTAGTTGTCAGAAACTTCCCCACTGGGATTCTCACTACATTTTCTAGAATATATTTAGATCCTTAGAGTGATGAATAATGATGATGGTGGTGGTTGAAAATGTGACTGATACACTTCAAATATCTCAATATTGTGTAGGCTTATTAAATACATTGAGAAAGAAGTTTTGGGCAGAAATTTCAATAGTTAATTTTAATGCCATGTTATAGATGATGAAACAAAATCTTAATAATACAAGTGGCAAAGCCAGAATCCAAAAGGAAGTCTTTTGATTTCAAGAGCAGTTCTTGCCAACACACAGTGATACGGGCTGTTGTCCATCACCTAAGCCTTAGCATGGAGGGTAGCACTCCACACAGGTGAGCTGTAGTGAAGCTTTGGGACAGTCTCCTCCACCCTTATTAGAGCAGTTCTCCTTGTCCTCTCCATCACAATTATTATTCTTTTTCCCCAGCAAAGAATCTGCTAGGGGATTACACAGTGATACAATCCCTTGCAATCCATAGTGTAATGGGACATAACCTCCCTAACTGGTAGCAAATGAAGGAAAAAAAATTGTATAAAGCATTGGAAAATAGCAATAAAATTACTTAAAGAAAATTCCCCTGAACCCAAGCCAGAGAAAACAAAACTTGTCTGAGGGACTTAGGCTGCAACTCACCAAGATCTGTTTTCTTAAAAAGGAAAATTGAAGATAGTGAATTCTCTGAGCTGCATGTGGTAGAGTTTTAAGTGTTTTTCTTTTTTGCCCACAGACTAAAGTAGGATGTGGCCTGGCTTTAGGTGATTCTGATCAAAGCAGCTTATTCTAACTGCTTGGTTAGGAAGTTCTCCATTCACTCGAGAGAGGAGAGAAAAGAGGCATGCATGTGGAAAAGGGTATTGAAATTTTCCCCTGCATCTTCGTAAAGTTGACATCTGTCATCATTACGTCTGCAGTTTAAGAAACACATTTCAGCCCTATAAATTTCACATAAAACTGAGAGTATTATCCTTTGAATGGAAATGTCTCTTGAAGTGTAGATCCCTTCCAGGTGGAGAGAGAGACCTTGCTCTGTGCTCCACGTCTGCTGAGCCGCAGGTAGGGGAGAGACCAGACCATTATACTTTATTTTCCTAGGACTTCCCATCCCCATTCCATTGTGTGAATAAGAGCCAAGTCTTGGTCTGTTAGCCCAGCCTACTGACAGAGACTTGGCAGGTCTTTTCATTGTGGCAAAGTCTGAAACAAAAGAGAAGTTTCATTGCACTAATTACTTTTTCTCTTATAATATCTCAGGCCCAGCACAACTTACTGAACAGTCAGTGAGAAGGCTAACTAGTCCCTCCCCCAGTTATCTAGTTATTTAGTCTAGCTGCTTGGCCCTTGTTCAGTGGGAAGAAATTCCTGCCTAACCTCAGCATTGCTTCTGACAATGCCCAATGGCTCAGGAGACCTAGGATGCTTCATCCTGTGTCACAGCGTCACCATGGAGGCCTTTCTTATTCAGAATGAGAATGAGAGTTGGTTGTTGCTGTTGTTTTTTTTAAAGCTGTAATAAAGTACTATGTCTCCGTGAGATTCTCTAACAGTGAATTCCAGAGGTTAATTACCTCATCTATTTAAAAGTTTTTAAAAGTTTCCTCTTCATCACGTAAAGCCTGTTGCCTTGGCATTGCCCTCAGGAGGCCTGGCATAGGTCACCAGGCTGAGTTTAATTAAAGGGTTTTTGTGTTGACAGCAGAGAATAACAGTCTCATTTCTCTAGCTCAGCAGGAGACTTTGATTAAAGTGAGAAATAGTCATTACCCTAGAGGGATTGTTCTCCTGTCTCCTCTCCCAGACCTTCTACAGGTGCCCCCACACCAAGGGGTCCAAGAAAGAGACATTACACTTGCATATGACCATGGCCGGTCGGCACAAGGGAGAGAAGACTGGCTCACAAAGCGGGAAGGAGGACCTTTGTCTGGAGCTTAAGTAATTGGTTTCACTAAAAAACAGTGAAATTTTAAAAACTCAAGTAGACAGTCCTTCTTCCCCCCAATTCCCAGAAATTATTTCTATTTACTAAGGTAATTCCAAAGTTTTACTTGTTTAATTTTTGTTCAGTTCTTTTGTGACTAGAAAACATGGTTACAAAAGGCTATCGTGAAAAGCGATCTTCCTGCCAGCTCAGTGCCCTGGCCACCCGTCTCCAATTTTCATGCATACCCTTGCAAAGATATTTTACTCAGTTACAGGCTTAAGGGTCTATGTGTATGTATGTGTATGTATCCACTGTTTATCTGAAGTTCATATCTAACCATGTGTCCTGTGTTTAATCTGACCACCCTATGCTGACTGTAACCCTATACTTGGCTCCCTCTGTGCCATGCTGAGAGTACAAATCACCCCTGAGGGCCAGGAGGAAAGAGCAGCCTAGTATGTTTGGAAACTCTGGGCCACATATCAACATGTATATATGCATACATTACCACTTGTATACACACATAGCTGTAATGATTTATATACATTATATAGATCAATAGGAGTTCATGCAGATATCTCTGACTAATCCAGAACCATACGGGCCTTCCAGTGTTCCCTCTTTCCTTTCTATAGCTTCCTTCTCCAACAATTGAAAACTCTGGTCCCTTCTAGTCATTGATTTTTTTTGACCATTATTACTGAGAATACAAATAAATCTGTTCCGGAATGATTAACTCTGGCCCAGCGCAGTGGCTCATGGCTGTCATTCTGGCACTCTGGGAGGTCGAAGCAGAGAATCACTTGAGCTCAGGAGTTTGAGACCATCCTGGGTAACAGTGAGACCCGGTTTCTACAAACAATAGAAAACTTAGCTATGCATGGTGGCGCACACTTGTAGTCCCAGTGACTCAGGAGGCTAAGGCATGTGAATCACTTGAGACCAGGAGTTTGAGGTTGCAGTGAACTACAGGTGAGGCCACTGCACTCTAGAATTGTTAAGCCCGACCTCCAGGAGAAATAAATTTACCAAATGGAGAACAGTGTTTTGCTACAGTTCCTTTTATCTCTGACCTTACAATTACAAGTCGAAACAGCATTTGCAAAGTTATTTTGTTTGATGTTAACTCCTACAAGGCCTATTCCAGCCAAGAGGAGCCAGAATTCTGGACCTGCGTGAGGTCAGTTAGGTCAAGCCGTCTTCTATGTGGTCGCCCCTATGGCTTAGAAAACTCAACCTCTCAGACGGGTTCCTCCTTTCTTCACCGTCCAAATCAGTGGTGGTGCCTCTCTTAAGTCTTTCTAGACTTCCAATTAGGTTCTGTAGCCCTTGAACCCTGCATGTATAGATTTGGTTTCACAGATGTGTGTCCCTGCCGGATTGTGAGGATCCTATGGGCAGGAAATACAATTTGTACTCCCACAATATTTAGCAGAGAGATTTGGCCTACACACTGAATGGGAAGCTGATGATAGAAGTGGGTCTTTGAGAAGGGTACGGAATGAGTATGGCCTCAGAAACAGGAGGAAGGTCTGATGTGCATCCTGGGTGCATGGAGACTGAAAATAGGAGGAGATGAGGTTGGAAATTCAGGAAAGGGATAGGACACGGAGGGTCTTCAACGTCAGGCTCAAGGGTTTGGACTTTATTGTGCATTCAGTGAGACCAGTTAAAGACTTATCTGATTAAAAATTTAAGACCCATCTCTGTCTGAACATGAATCAGTGCTGAGTAATTCAGTAGTGTATCTTCTCCCTATTTATTTGGAAACCTATAAACCTATCTCTCAGTACAAAAGGGCACTGGGCCACATTTAGATGACACATTTCCTCCAGAAATCCAGAGAGCTTCAGGAAGTGGTAGGGATGACTCAGCAAGGGACGTCCTCCTGGCCAGATGGTGGTTGTGAATGAATGGAAGCTTCTTGTAAGGCTATGAAGAACGGTCTTTCCACAGTTTCTGTTGGTGCTCACTCAGCCTTCTCCCACGTGGCAACTTGGGGGAGGGGGAGGAGGAGACTAGACGGGAGCAGATGTGGAAGATTTGGGGGTCTCTTTGGTAAATCTTCATCCTGAAAGCTTTCTGAAGGCCCTGAACTGCCTAGAGAGGCTTCACTTACCAAACAAAAGGTGGACATTGGCAGTTAGTGTGATTCTTTGATTACTTATGATAAAAAAAGAAAAATATAATGGGTTTTTATAGTCCCAGCAACCCAGGGTAACTGTTAGACCCTTAGAATCAGAAGGGTCTCAAAGTCTGTGAAAGTCCACTTCTATTGTTATTTTAGGTAACGTAACCTAAACTGTGTGGGTATATTTTACTTGATTTACTTAATGTCTATTAACAGATCTTTTGAGATTTGTCTTTATTTTGTATAACTTTTATAAAATTAAAATTATTATCAATGTAGCATTACAAATAAACATAGGAGCTGTGAAGCCAGATTGACTGAGTTCTGGTCCTGATTTCTCCATTACTTAACCTTGGGCAAGTTATTTAACCTCTGCCTCAGTTTCATCATTTGTAAGAGGAGGATTTTAATTTACTTGCTTTGTAGGTTTTTGTCAGAATTAAATGGAGGAAATCCATTGTCCATTTACTAAAAGTAAAGCCCTTAGAATAGTGTTTGGTATATAAATATTAGCGAGTAGTGTATCATAAATGAGTACATTAAAACAGCTAAAGGTTAAGTGCCTGGGATAGTTATCCAGCAACTCAAACACATTGGCGTTTCTTGTTTTGAGACGTCTATTGAAGTGACTGGTATTTTTTTAAGACCAGAGGTCAGCAAACTTTTTCTTAAAGGGCCAGATAATAAACGTTTTGTGCTTTGTAGATCTTAAAGTCTGTGTTATTACTGCTCAAATCTGTCATTGTATATTGCAAAAATCACTGTTAGACAAAATGTAAATGAATGGGTGTGGCTGTGTTCCCGCTTACCAACCCTTGCTTGTTTTAGACTCAAGTCACGTCTGAAAGGAGACTTTGGATTCCATTTAGTTTTCAACCATGAAAAATTATTATATTATTATTCATTGTAATAATAAACAGTAACTTCACTTCCTCAGAATTATGTTTAACATGTCAGTTATAATGCTTATGCTTTAG